>JANAVB010004800.1:3203615-3423615 GCA_029216955.1 Iris pallida
GAGAATATATATAATCCAATATTTTAAAGAATTTGTTTACTTTTAAATTAAAGAATTTATTTTAAAATAGGATAAATAAAAGAAATATATATGTGTGTGGCGTGTGTGTGTGTGTGTGTGTGTGTGTGTGTGTGTGTGTGTGGGTGTGTGTGAGAGAGTGGTGTGTGAGTATTATTTTATTATATATATATATATATATATATATATATATATATATATTATATGGGTCGAGCCCCCCCCCCTCGGGGCACCGCGCTTGGGAGTCCTGATACCACCTCGGGCTGTCCCCCCCCTCGGGCACCGCGTTGAGAGTCCCGCGACCCCTCCATCCGTCGTGGCTCCCCCCACCCCCTCCCCAGGGTCGAGCCCCTCCCGCTATGGCTCCCCCGGGTTCGAGGCCCCGTCTCCCTCCCTCCTCGCCTCTTCCAGGTAGCTCCCCCTCCGTCGTGGCTCCTCCCTGGTCGAGCCCCCTCCTTCGGCTCCCTGGTGGTCGAGCCCCGCCCCCCTCCTCCCCTCTCGCTCCTCCGGGTCGAGCCCCCTCTCCCTCCGCCTTGGCTCTCCTTCCCTCCCCAGCGCCGTAGTGAAGCTGCTCCCCCACTCGGGGTCGAGCCCTTCCCACTCTGGCTCTCCCGGCTCCGAGGCCCCCTCTCCCACCCTCCTCGCCTCTCCCAGGCGGCTCCCCCCTGCCGTGGCTCCCCCCACCTCCTCCGGGGTCGAGCCCCTCCCCTCCGGCCCCCGGGTTCGAGGCCCCTCTCCCTCCCTCATCGCCTCTTCCAGGCGGCTCCCCCCTCCGTCGTGGCCCCTCCACCCTCTTCCAGGCGGCCCCCCCTCCGCCGTGGCTCCCCTACTCCCCTCCTCCTTCACTCCACCAGGGTCGAGACCCCCTCCCTCGTCGTGGCTTTCCCCCTCGCCGTGGCGACGCTCCCCTTCGGGTCGAGCCCTCCCCCCTATCGGGCATCGCGCTTGGGAGTCCGAGACCACCTCGGGCTGTGCCCCCCTCGAGCACCGTGTTTGATAGTACCGAGGCCCCCTCGGGCTGCATGCCATTGGTGTCCTTTCCTTCTTTCTTTGAATTTGAATTTTGATTGTTGTTTGTTTTGGACCATCTGGAGATCGCCTAGCTGTCGACCCTGTATTCTGCTCCTTGTGAGCTGTTTACTTTAATAAAATTTCCATTTCCTAAATAATATATATATTAAAATATTTTATATAGAAATATAAATTTGTAAATTTTAAAAATATTTTTTCTGGATATTATTATGTATAAAGATTTATTTTAATAAAGAAAAAGAAAAAAAGTGAATAGCATTGCACCTTTGGAATAGTGCCACCCTCAACCTGCGGAATAGAAGTAGAGAACCGTTCCCCAAATTGCATATATTAAGGAAAAAAACAAAAAGAAAAAAAAAACCAAATACTTACCATACCTGGGCCCTCCCTGTGCGTGCGACTGGCCGTCGGAGCACACAGGTAGGCCGACTGTTCGCCCCAGCGAGTAGTAGTATAGCCGCAGCAAGTGCAGCAACAACGGCAGCATAGCAGCAGAAACGTCACCGCTTTTCGTCGATGTTTCTCACGTTCATCTGTTTCACAAATGCATTGTGCAGGTACGTAGCCAACCTAACCTCCTTCAAAACCCGTTAGGTAGTTTCCTTCAATTCACGATGTACGCGATAAAAATGGAGTTCCAAAATCGAGAAAAAATATCACTTTTGGACATTGAAAACTATCTCGAAATGTTGTTTTGGAAGCCGATTTTGGGCTAGATTTTGAGAATTTTAAGATTCTAAAAGAACAGAGTTGTAGCCAACCTAAACGGCTTCACAATGATATTTTATTCATAATTTTTCCTTCATTAGTTTGCAAGTAAAATCCGTTCCATAACTCAAAAATACTATTTTTAAAACATAAAAATTCTCCGATACGGAGTCCGTCCCGACAAACCGGACAACTTGGTCGCGAACCACTTGTAACGAAAGGTGCGTATAGACTTCCCAGAATGTGGGATTAGATAGAACTCAAATTAGTTGCGTGTGCGACAAATTCGATGTGTATCCATAAAAAAGCATTATATCAACATTTTTTGAAACTTCTTAACTACTTTGTGTACGCTCTTCTACTCGCGACAAATGCCATTGGAATCTTAGTAGTTTTTGGTCCTGTGGACCAAATTTGGTCCAATTCTGAGATAGTTGTCCAGATCGCCATTTTGCGGAGCCCACGATCCGATTCAACAGGCATTTTGTGATTGACTTATCGGAATCCAAATCTGGACATACCGTTCAGTCTACATCATCAAATTGAACTTGTAAACATATAGTTTGATGACTTTAGAGAATATAAACTTTGGCACATTTTTCGGTGCAAAGTGATTCCAACGGAAGAAACCATTTGACCCAAAATTACCATTTTCGTATATGTCCAAAATTAGACTTATGGGTAGACTATCCTGGTTGATTTGACCATTTTGGTATTGGTGGTGCCTGTTTTATCATCTGATGGTTCCTGTTAGACTTTCCTTCATGTGTCACCATAAATTGTAACTAATCTTTATTATACTTGTATTTTAGAATCCGTGCGTCAAATTAAGATCAGTCGATTCCAGTGATCTCATATCGCTAAAATTGACAAAGTAATTATATGTATCGCCAAGATAAGATTGTTAACCTTGGTGTTGATCATCTTGTCTCGATTCACCTGTCGTAGATTTTTGTACGAATTACGAGATACAAACTTGATATTAAACCTAACATTTGCAATTCATATTATAAACGAAATAAATAGTGGTTGTAGAGATTAGTTAAACCTAGATATAGATGGTATGATTAATAAATGGGTTTGATAACATCGATAATATGCAACTTAGACCAACCAGAGTCTCTAGGTAGCAGTTGTTAGTCATATTTAAATTTTAGTGTGTTGATTCTTGGTTGTATGTTTGGGCTTTGGTAGATTTTTGTGAACTGTAGCATGTGCCTAGGCATGGATATGGCATTGGTACAGCAGTCTCAACATGGATTGGACAAAACTCTATGCAAGTATACTTTGTCGACTTGTACAGTTTATTCATGCATTTTCTAACTTTTTGTTTCTTTTCTGTCTTACTTAATTACCTTCTTCTCATGTACATGTCATTATTATTTTTCTTATTCTACGTACACGTGTATTTTTTTCTATATCACTACTTAGTCTTGAACCACGTTCACTTGATATGTCTTGACCTGTCACTTGTACTTGACTTGAGTTGACTTGACTGGATACCTATATAGTTCATTAAGATGGAGAGGACAGTCATTAGGCATGCAGGCTAATGATAGTATTCTAATGTGTGGTGGTCCATGCAGGTCAGTCTTCGCAAAAGACTGCGAACTCGTGGTGGTACGTATCTTAGTCGTACTACTGCGAGCCTGCGACCAGGAAATGCTCATTCACAAACTAGGACTAAAATGATTTAAGAGAATGACTAGGACTAGGAGTCCCTTGTTTAAATTGACCGTTGGGTAGTTAAGGATGTTTGATAGGCCATGCTATTTAGAATTATTAAATTTAGATAGCTTATCCGGTTTCTACAGATACACTTTTGATATGTCTTTATGATCCAATGTGGATCCACTATTCACTGGTAAGTTAGACTTGCCTAGAGATTAAGGCATTAATTTTAATGAACTGTTTAATTTTCTTTTTGTTGTATTATATACAGATCTTATATCATAAGTTAGAATTGCCTGTTTTAAATACTATGTTACCGTAGGGAATTAGTTTAAATCTTCTAATTCTGTTATTTGCATACGAATCTCGAGGTAGATTGGCTTGAGATTTTCCACCAACCATTGAAATACACATGAAATAGATACTAGGATGTTTGTATCTCTTTGTCTTTAATTAATTCCTCCATGGTTAAATCTTTATTTTAAATGTTGTGATTGATAGGACAAATACCTACGCTATTTTAGTCAACTTGTTTGAATCTCTAGAAGCTCATGGATTTTTATGGTTATGGTTAGAGAAATCTTAGCTAACCCATAAAGTTTAGACAGCAGCGCACTGTCGTCAAATAATTGAGAGTGGAGAATGTGGGTTCACTGCAGCCAGCAGCGCACTGGCGAGGCACAACCCATAGAAATGAAACCATTTTGAGGATCATAGGTTATAGAACATTGCTAAAACTATGTTGTAGTTGACCAAGACTTTAGGGATAGTTAGATTGTAGGAAGATTGTATAAGCAAGAACACCAGGTAAGGATTTGACTTTCTCAAAACTCGAACTATGGTGCCTCCTTTCCAAAAATCGTCTATTCATATTTTGACTATCTTGACCAACGCTGCTATTACAGCCTAGTTTGCAAGCTTACTCTTTTATCGAGCTTGATTCGAGACATATGTTTATTAGGGACGCCCGCTAACATAGCGTCTAATCAGAATCAGTGTATTACGGTCTGATCAACCATGATACAATTGGTTCGCTCTTCATATATTTACCCTACATGGATTGAGATGTAGATGTCTCTAGGATCTCATCCACGACTGCTTTGACAATTCCGTTTGAATTATACATTCGCCTTTGAATCACGAAAATTGTATTCAGTGACATCTCTCTCAAGCTCTTTATTGTTTTTGCCTTTCACTAATTAGAAAGACGAAAACTCATAATTGATAGATATGAGAGGATCCTAGATGCCATATGCCTAGATATCTGTTGGTAGAATTATTGGTCACTAGTAGAAGATTATATGATTTTGGTGACCCGTGTTTCAAGGGAGTAGTATGACCAAAGGTGGGTAGAAGCCCTCGAGACTTCGTAGCTACAAATGATTAGGAGGAGGATATAAACTATTTTTGAGGAATTAAATTTGAGAAGATTAAGGTGATAGTAGACTTTAAATTTTACGGGATAGTCATGAATTAGAATTTCGAGGACGAAATTATTTTTAAGGTGGGTAGATTTGTAGCCTCCCTTTCCGAAAATTTTGAAAATATTTTTATTATTTTATTTATTTGATTTAAATGGTGATTTTAAATTTGTTTTATAATTAATTATTTAGTTAATTGTACGGTAGATGACTTTAGCCATGGTTGAGATTTTGAGTACAAGATGACTAGGAATCATGGCACGGATAGTACAGTGGCGTACTTGACTAGTGTATTAGCCATGCTAAGGAAGGCCGAGCCATAGTGATGTACTAACATAGAAAACCAGGCCAAGTTGTGACATGACCATTATGAATAATTTAATTATTCATTATTATTTTATTTGACGGTTAGGAGACCGGTTGTACCAAACCAGTCTGGACTGGACCCGAACTGAGCCGAGCCCATGTAGTCATGCGACCCGTCCAAAAACGTCCATGTTGATATATTGTTGGTGTGATTTTTTCGTATTTCAGTTATGATTCAATGTAAGTTTTATATATATTTATTATAATATTATAGATATCAATATTAATGATATTCAAATATAATCGTATAAAAGGTGCCCTTATACACTTTTTGGATAATTAGACTGTACCTAAATTGTATGTACACCAATATTGGTATGTTAAATTTCGTTACTATTATTATTATATTGATTGGGATTGTTATTTAAAATTATTATTTTATTTGTTATATTATTTTATTGACAAATAAGTATTATATATGTGTGTGTGTATTTTGTATAATAAATACATATAATAGTGAATATGTGGATGTATATATAAATATTGATATGTATACGTATATAAATAAATATATATATGAGTATGTGTATGAATATATATATATATATATATATATATATATATATATATATATATATATATATATATATATATATATATATATATATATATATATATATCTATATTATATAAATATTATATAAAAAAAAAAAAAAAAAAAAAAAAAAAAAAAAAAAAATATATATATATATATATATATAAAAAAAAAAAAAAAAAAAAAATATATATATATATATATATTAATATATATATATATTATATATAATATATATATATATATATATATATATATATATATATATATATATATATATATATATATATATATATATATTAGGGAATGCATGTATTTAAGTATATATAGGGGTGTATTGCTATATAAAATAGTGTATATGTATATATATTATATATATATATATATATATATATATATATATATTATATAGATATATATATATATAGAAATGTGCATGGTATATATATGTATATGTAAATATACATAAATATATATGGTGAGTGTGTGTGTATACATATATAAATGTATACATATACTTAGATGTATATATATATATAGAAATAATAAATAGGAAATAAATGAAATAGAGGAAAAAAAAAGATACAAACCCAACTCACCCAGGCCAGGCCCGGCCCAACCGAGCCCAGCCCGGCCTGACCCCAAACCCCCCAGGCCCACGTGAGATCTCTCCAGGCTCGAGCACAATGTAGCAGTAGAGTTTCCTCATCAACAGTAGAACCCGACTGCACAAGCGCTTAATAAACAATTGTATATATAAAGGGAGAGCGAGAGAGAGAGAGCTCGAACGAGCGAAACACTAACGCGACCACAGCCTCCCCGACTGACAGCGAACCCCAGCCTTGTGCGGCGTCGCCCTGGACCACACGCGCAGCTGTCGACCGCCGGACCAGCGCGCGCGTGGGGGAAAACCTGAAAGCAACAGCTGCAGTTGCAGCCGCAGGCGCTGGGTTCGCAGCGACGATTCGTCATGGAAAGTTGATGGTTTCGTGAACTACGAACTCTGGTACGAACACAACCTTACCCTTGATAATCTCCTTCAAACAGTTTTAATTATTTCTCTTTGTACGCGACGAAAAACGAGTCCCAAAATCGAGAAAAATCTCGATTTTCGGAATTTAGAAACTCTCCCGAAACCCAAAGTTGGCGGTCGATTTACAACCAAATATTGTGAAACTTGGAAAACCACTTGAACAGCCTTTTAGACAACATAACCGAGATGGAAACCTAATTTTTAGTTTTATTTATAGTTGATTAAACAGAAAGATAAATCGGTTTAAATATCAGGAAAAACCTGTTTAAAACAGTTTAGAAAACTTAGAAAATTGTTCCACACGACGTGCGTCCCGCCAAACCGGGCGACGTGGACATGCACCGCAAGCATCGAAAGCTGCGTAACGGCTTCGTGGTCGTGTGGGCTTTGACGGAATTCAAATTGGTCGCGTGTGCGCGACGAATTTGATGCGTATCCGTCGAAATTCACCATATCGTGCACTTTACAAATTCACCAATTACTTTGTGCACGCTCGTCAGATTGAGACGAAACTTATGCCATCAGGATCGTATTATTTTTTTGGTCCTGTATGCCAAGTTTGGTCCAATTCTGAGACAGTTGAATCCGACATCGTTTTGTGGGCCCCACGGTCCCACTCAACGGGCGATTTTGTGCACGGCCCGCCGAAATCCAACTCTAGACATACGGTTGGGTTCGTATCGGAAAACCGGATCCGTAGACATGTAGTTTGACGACTTTAGAGACCGTTGACTCTGGTATATTTTTCGGTGCAAAGCGGGTCCAACGGTGGACATCGTTTTTGCCTGAAATTATCGTTTTGCCCCTGTGTCCAGAGTTGGACTTAAGGACCGGCAATCCTAGCTAATTTGACTATTCTGAGAATGTTAGTACTGTTTATTTCAGCATCCTGAGACTTCTACATGTGTTGACTGATTGTGGCTCATTGAGTGGTATATTATTATTAGTTTCTCCTGCTAAGGACCTCAGACAAGTGCACTTTCTGATTGCTTTCTGGTTCATAGTAGTCTTTTTATTTCATATCTATACATATATCTTGCTGCTTGTTGATACGCTCGTCACACGGAGTAGTCGGGAGGGAAAATACTAAGTAAATACGTGAACAAACCCAATTACATTACTAAACGATAGCTAAGTCATCACACTCACGTATGAGTTAGCAGTACCATTACTGAACGATAGCCATCGTATGATGTGCCGTATTAGCCCAGCCGTTCACGTATTAAAAGGTATTTCATACCACATAGGTAGATGTCTTTTATTTTTCCTTTTACTTTTCCACCGTGCCATGTCATCAGTTCTCTTGCTAGCTTTCATATTCCATATGCTATTTTCATGTCTTGTTAATTCTATTATGTTTTCGCATTGTCGTCGGTTTGTGTACTTGTTCCAATCCTGACTAGATAACCAACATTTTTCAGGTTTAGCCGCTATCACTCTTAGCACTGGGAAAGACATGGGTATGCTGAGGCCGACCTAGAAATAGAAATCTATTGTATCACTTTCATTAACTGTAAAATCTTGTATCTTCTTCAATTATAAATGTTGTAATAAATGTAGAATTGTGAATGAGCAACAATTGTTGTATTTTTGAGCATTTATTTCTTGCGAGCTTGACAGCGTTCTACCGCCGACTCTGCGGCATAGGCTGGCTTGGACACGTCTCGTATCCGGAAAAGCGGGTGCGGGTCGTGACATATTGACCGATAGTTCGGATGAGCTTCGGCTGTGTTGATGATTCGGGCTGTTAGTTTTGTGCTAGGTTTGATATTATGTTGGTCGTTAATCTCGGATGATATGTAATTATGTTTATTCTATTGGTCATTAGTTTTAAAGAAGCTACGGTTGTGATGGTACATATATCTGTTATCCAAGTGTCGAACGTTGTCCTGGATGTTGCGTCTTCACGTAGACTAGTTAGGAGTAGAGTACCTTTTTTTATTATTTCTTTTTTCATGTTTATTTAATGTTATATTAGGCATGTATAATATGTATCTTGCTATGTCCCTTCCAAGGACCTGGTTCGGGTTATTGCTGAGATTTGACATAAACATAGTGGGAGACACATCTTCGGGATCTTCAGGTATTATTAGTTGATGCCACCTATAATATTCTTCCTTGGTTATTTCTTATCATAGACCATAGTATAGTTAATGTTGTGAATGTTATTATATTACAAAGACACTTGTTTTGATTTACACAGCTTATACGTATTTGAGATGGACTATAGTCTGGTTAAATACGTAGATGGCATATTTACGTATCCTAGTCCTACTTTATGACGGAGCATAATACAGACCTCCACCATAGCAACTCTAATGTGTTTTTCTACGTCTCCCCTACCTTATCTAGTCGCCACATCTCCTAGTTTGCTTCCGGCTGCCCGTGGCAAGCGTTACGCGAAGGTTGGTCCAAGCTAAACCTGTTTCCGTGCATTATTATTCTCATAGTTGTGTGACATACCACGACAGTTTAACCACTTGGTAAGACTCATAACATCATCTTATAACACCTCTTCACGTTCTGTAATTATTTTATTAGGTTTTGTATATATTTGTACACGCATCTTCGCTAAACCATTCATTGAAACCTTGAAAACTTAGAACCGAACCATAGAATTGTTTATGTGCACCCATATGTCTCAATATTTTGCGATGACCAAAAATTTCATCCCATTATCTAATAAAATGATTATTCATCCATTTTCTCATTAGTTTTAGAATATTCAAATACCCTATTTGCATGTCGTAGCCATTTCAAACAACCGAAAAATTGGTCATGTTGTACAACTAGTTGAACCTTGTGACTAGACATCGTAGTTGATGCCAACACCATGATTAAACCTTGCTTATATTTATTTTAGTTATTTATTCCAGAATTATAGATGATATTTCAGGATTATATTCATAGGGAAATTACATGGAATAGTTGTGTAGCATTATGTCTATATTGGTGTCGATGTAGTATAACTCCACTTTCCTATTTTAGAGAAATTAAAATTTCTCTAATAATATTAAGTTTAGCTTTAAATAATAAATATTTTGATTTATGATTTTGGAGGGAAATTATTTAGAGCAGGAATAATTTTAAAATTTTGAAAGTTTGTTATAACAAACTTGGGCCCACTCTTTCTAGCTGAATTTCTACATTCACTTTAATTATAGAAAGGAAAGGGGATTTTCTGTAAATATTCCTAGAGCGGGGGAGCCATTGTGTAAATATACTTAGAACGGGGGGCTATAGTGTAAAAATTCCTAAGTGGGAGGGGCTGGTTGCAAATATTTCAACCATTATATTATTTGAGGAAGAGAGAGAGAGAGAGAGCATTTCACTCGCTGCACTCTTCCTTCTTCCTTGGCATTCGCATAAAGCTCTGAGTCTTCATTTTTCTCTTTCCCTAATTTTCCATTCGAGAACCCTAGCCGAATCGATGGAGGAGGCGACGATCCTCTTTTCTCCGATGAACTAGAGGCGGCGGTTCTCTTCGGCGAAGATGAGCAACGGTTTCATCCTTCATAGCTGAGCTCACGGCGGCATGCGTCTCCAAAGCAGTAACGGCAACCACCTATCGACGACAGTAGCGACGATGACGACCGAAGCGATGGCAAGGCAATTTCACTCCTACGACGGCTAGGACTCGCCATCCCCTCTACGAGTTCCTTCTTTGACGATCGCTCAAATCGTCGTGTGTCCGTGTCCTCTCCGATCAAGGAGCCAATTCTCGGTGAGTTCGATCTACGTCCTCATTTGGTCTCGAATGTTCGGTGTGGATTGTTCACTCTATTGATTCTTTCCAATTTTCCTTTGTGTTGAATTCTTCAATAGGAATCTAGCCGAGATTGAGCGATCGGTCAGATCTCACTGTTCTGAATAGTCAATCGTACTGTGGTAGGTTCTGATCCAATTCTTCTTCGAAATTGTTCTTTTGTCTTTATTTTGATCAATTACTAATACGATCTAGGAGAGACAACCGTTCGACATTGATCGATTGGACTAATTCTTCTCCTCGAAGATCCAGCTACGCTCAGTTTATTGCCGAGGATCAATCGCAGTAGGTAATTCATTAGAATTATTCTTTCTTACTATTTTTGTGTAAGATCGAGTGTTGGATGATCTCTTTTGTTTGAGGAAAGTCGTCTCTCACTCTGAACTCCAGGGTTCCTGTTTTCATGGCCACTGTATGTTTGATGTCTCGAACCAGGTTGATCTCATTGTTGGGTCGAGTGGATTTGTGTCGAGTGCAGTAGCCATGTTGTCATTCGTGGATACGATTTCGAATTTCATAGGTAACCTTCCCTCTGTTGTTCGCGTAGTTTATCTGAAATGTTTATACATTAATAGATGTTGGGCGTGTATTCAAAACTTAGGATTTGAAGTGTGTCCGATCAATGTTCGTGATTAGATTGGTTCGTGTCTTGTTGAGTCGTGTTCGAGTGTTCGTGTCTTCTGTGGTGGGTGCAAGAGATCAATTAGCAGGATCAGTACTCGTGTCCGACCTGTTCGTGCTCCTTGCAGCTGGTGCTGAGAGTTAGCTGTGTTCGAGTGTAGTTGGGTGCAGTGGATTAAAGTATGCATGCGATGGAAAATATGGCTTAAGCAATGAAGTTTATTTATGTTTCCAATTGAATTTCCAAATCTGATTATTCTTTGATTATGTATATATTTTCTCATTCAATATGGTTGTATTAAATTTAGTATTTTAGAATGTCATTTTTGGGATGTGTCCTTCAAATCAAATAATCTGTAGTAGTGCAAGCTTGCGTTGAGTCTACCTGGGAGTAGTATGAGTTGTGTATAGATAAAGAAGACTAGTAATATTGGATGTTGTTCCCGAGAAATGCGGATGGTTAGTTTAGTTCCTAAGTTAGTTTAAGTCAGTGCATGTTTGGGCTCATAGTCCTATTCCTAAAAATATGAGTGTAATGTCTAAAATTAGCTGCTTAGCATTTGATATGGCATATAGAATTTTTATTAAGTTATATAATGTTAGACCTGCTAGAATTATTATTAGTTAAAGAGATTATGGTAAGTTTCAGCAAGTAAATTGTTAGAATGGTTAAACTCTTGTTAAGGTGAGCATTATTAGAATTAGTTAAAGAAATAATATATTTTCATTCTTGGGCTAATTAAAGAGAGTGTAAGGCTAAGCATAGTATTATATAGGAAAGACACTCAATTAATATTGTTCATAAATTAATCAACTTATACCTATTAAAACCAGGAGGACATCCAGCTCCATCTAGTACCCTTGATTTTCCAGAGCAAGGCAAGTACTTTTATACTGTCTTGTACATTTATATATCTTGTACTCTTCTTGTGACACGTCATGACACAATACCCTGTACTCATGTATTCGATGTTCTTGTACTTACTTGTGTCCGGTAGGGAAATACACTAGCCATGTGACCAAACCCCGGTTACTATATTCATGTAGATAGCTTAGGCCTCGTATCGTGCATGCGGGCCCTAAGCCGTACCATATTCATGTACTCCTGTATATGCTCCTGTACTCACCCCAGCCGGTCACATGGACTAGTTGTATTTTAAACATGGTGCACTTATTATGTCTTGTACTTCAGGATTATAGTTTCATTCCTGTACATTACATTTCCTATACTTTATATTCCTGTACTTACATTCCTGTATTTTTATGTTCATTTCCTGTACTTCTTGTTCATCTCCTGTACTTACTTTCCATATCATATTCTTGTTCATTACCTAGAACTGTACTTTGCTCCGCTCTTGACTAGGATATGTTGTAGGTGAGTTGGAGGCTCTGTTTATAGCCGAGAGCCAGTAGATGCAGTAGAGCCAGCTGGAGTTGCTCTTGATTTAGAGGCTGCTAAAGCCTAGAGCATTACCTTAGTGGTTTCTATATTTTTCTTGTACTGAGACTATCAGACTTTATTTTAGCTGGATGAATGTAATAATTTGTAGACCTGTACTTTACTTTGATTCTGGGATACGTTTATAGATGCTGTGATTTGTACTTGTCATGATTATCTGGTTAGATTTTCCTAGATTGGTACAGCTTACTTCATCGTGTCTAACGACGAAGGCTGGGCGTGTCCGACTCGTGTCCGATTATTCGGGAGCGGGTCGTGACATGTTTTTAGTGGTGGCCCATGTTGGTCTATCCTAATAGTACCTAGGTATTAGTGTACTATTAGGGGACTTGATTTACACTAGAGAAACTTTAATCACAGTATAGGAAATCGGGTACATATGGATATTATAAAACATTTACATTTTTAGTAGGTTAGATTTTTATCAATCATGAAGCTTTCTTTTGTTGCAGGATGGTTGCTACGAGGAAGACCGCTGATCAGTCGAGAGTTGCAGGCAGCTCAGATCAGTCTGCATCAGATGCTCCAGTAGATCAGCTTCCGCTACCGCCTCCTATCTTTCCTTCGCTGCCCCCGACGATGACTTTTGACGGTGCTCAGGTGATGGCCATGTTCCAGCAGTTTATGGAGGCCCAGTTTCTAGATAAGGGACTTCGATGTCTCAGAGGCCAGGCAGAGACAGGATTGCTCGACGACTTCACCATTGCAGCGGATGGATCCCTAAGGCACGAGAACCAGTTGTGTGTGCCCAAGGATTTGCGAAAGGAGGTAATGCAGGAGGCCCATCAATCGCAGTATTCTATTCATCCTGGGTCTACCAAGATGTACAAGGATCTGCAAGAATATGTTTGGTGGTATGGAATGAAGAGAGAGGTTGCCAGATTTGTTTTCAGATGCCTTGTGTACCAACAAGTCAAGGCAGAGCTCCAGAGACCAGCAAGATTACTTTAGCCTTTACCTATTCCAGAATGGAAGTGGAAGCACATTACCATGGACTTCGTCTCTGGTTTACCACGTACGCCCAGTGGCAAGGATGCTATTTGGGTTAGCGTGGACATACTGACGAAGTCTGCTCATTTCATTCAATTCAAGGTTGGACTGTCGACCGAGAAGCTTGCAGACCTCTACATGCTCAGATCGTGAGGATTCACGGGGGTACCGATGAGCATCGTTTCAGACAGGGACAGCCGCTTCACATCATACTTTTGGAGGAGTCTACAGCTGAGCTTGGGGTCATAGTTGAAGTTCAGTACCGCCTATCATCCACAGACGGACGGACAGTCCAAGAGGACCATTCAGACACTGGAGGATATGCTGCGGGTTTGCGTACTTGATTTTGGCGATTTGTGGGAGGATCATTTGCATCTAGAGGAGTTTGCCTATAATAATAGTTATCAGGCTAGCATCGAGATGACCTCGTTCGAGGCTCTATATGGGCGGAGATGTCGCACACCTTTATCTTGGGACGACGTTGGCGAGAGGGTTTTGCTTAGGCCAGAGATGGTGGTAGACTCAGCTGAGAAAGTCAGACTGATCAGAGAGCGTCTCAGAGTTACACAGGATCGGCAGAAGCACTGGGCGGACAGCAGCAGACGACCACTGGAGTTCGCAGTTGGAGATAGAGTATTCCTGAAGATCTTACCGACTAGAGGCATCATCAGATTTGGCAGAGGCGGAAAGCTCAGTCCGAGGTACATCGGGCCTTTCGATGTGACGGTACGGATTGGCGAGGTGGCATATCGACTAGCACTTCCATCTAGCTTGGAGGGAGTGCATGACGTCTTTCACGTATCTCAGCTTCGACGATATATTCCGGACCCGAGCCATGTGGTGGACTATACAGAGCTAGAGGTGGGTCCGAGCTTGACCTACGAGGAGCAGCCAGTAGAGATCCTTGATAGGATGGAGAAGCAATTGCAGAATTAGACCATTCCACTTGTCCGCGTCATGTGGAAACACCACTCTCCGGGAGAGTCCACATGGTAGCGCGAGGACGAGATGCGAGAGTGCTATCCTAGCTTGTTTGCTTGATTGTATTCTAGTATTCGAAAATTCTGTTTTCAATAAATGACATGTGTTCGATTCTCTTTTGTGAATTACTGAGATTTATTTTGTGGGTCTTCGAATTTCGAGGACGAAATTTTTCAAGGGGGAGAGATTTGTAACTCCACTTTCCTATTTTAAAGAAATTAAAATTTCTCTAATAATATTAAGTTTAGCTTTAAATAATAAATATTTTGATTTATGCTTTTGGAGGGAAATTAGTTAGAGCAGGAATAATTTTAAAAGTTTGAAAGTTTGTTATAACAAACTTGGGCCCACTCTTTCTAACTGAAATTCTACATTCAGTTTAATTATATAAAGGAAAGGAGGTTTTCTGTAAATATTCCTAGAGCGGGGGAGCCATTGTGTAAATATACTTAGAGCGGGGGGGGGGGGGGGGCTATAGTGTAAACATTCCTAAGCGGGAGGGGCTGGTTGCAAATATTTCAACCATTATATTATTTCAGGAAGAGAGAAAGAGCATTTCACTCGCTGCACTCTTCCTTCTTCCTTGGCATTCGTGTGAAGCTCTGAGTCTTCATTTTTCTCTTTCCTTCATTTTTTCTAGCCGAATCGATGGAGGAGGCGACGATCCTCTCTTCTCCGGTGAACTAGAGGCAGCATTTCTCTTCGGCGAGGATGAGCAACAGTGTCATCCTCCATAGCTGAGCTCGCGGTGGCGTGCGTCTCCAAAGCAGCGACGGCGACCACCTCTCGACGACAGTAGCGACGACGACGACCGAAGCGATGGCGAGGCGATTTCACTCCTGCGACGGCTAGGACTCGCAATCCCCTCTACAAGTTCCTTCTCCGACGATCGCTCAAATTGTCACGTGTCCGTATCCCCTCCTATCAAGGAGCCAATTCTCGGTGAGTTCGATCTACGTACTCCTTTGGTCTCGAATGTTCGGTGTGGATTGTTAACTCTATTGATGCTTTCCAATATTCCTTTGTGTTGAATTCTTCAGGAGGAATCTCGTCGAGATTGAGCGATCGATCAGATCTCACTGTTCTAAATAGTCGATCGTACTGTGGTAGGTTCTGATCTAATTCTTCTTCGAAATTGTTCTTTTGTCTTCATTTTGATCAATTACTAATGCGATCTAGGAGAGACAACCATTCGACATTGATCGATTAGACTAATTCTTCTCCTCGAAGATTCGGCTACGCTCAGTTCATTGCCGAGGATCAATCGCAGCAGGTAACTCATTAGAATTATTCTTCCTTACTATGGTTGTGTAAGATAGAGTGTTGGATGATCTCTTTTGTTTGAGGAAAGTCATCTCTCACTCTGAACTCCTGGGTTTCTATTTTCATGGCCACTATTTGTTTGATGTCCCGAACCAGGTTGATCTTATTGTTGGGTCGAGTAGATTTGTGTCGAGTGCAGTGGCCATGTCGTCATTCGTGGATACAGTTTTGAATTTCACAGGTAACCTTCCATCTACTGTTCGCGTAGTTTATCTGGAATGTTTATACATTAATAGATGTTGGACGTGCGTTCGAAACGTAGGATTTGAAGTATGTCCGATCAATGTTCGTGATTAGATTGGTTCGTATCTTGTTGAGTCGTGTTCGTGTCTTTTGTGGTGGGTACAAGGGATCAATTAGTAGGATCAGTACTCATGTCTGACCTGTTCGTGCTCCTTGCAGCTGGTGTTGAGAGTTAGCTGTGTCCGAGTGTAGTTAGGTGTAGTGGATTGCAGTATGCATGCGATGGGAAATGTGGCTTAAGCAATGAAGTTTATTTATGTTTCCAATTGATTTTCTAAATCTAATTTTTCTTTGATTATGTATATATTTTCTCATTCAATATGGTTGTATTAAATTTAGTATTTTAGAATGTCATGTTTGGGATGTGTCCTTCAAATCAAATAATCTGTAGCAGTACAAGCTTGCGTTGAGTCTACCTGGGAGTAGTATGAGTTGTGTATAGATGAAGAAGATTAGTGATAGTGGATGTTGTTCTCGAGAAATACGGATGGTTAGTTTAGTTTCTGAGTTAGTTTAAGTCGGTGCATGTTTGGGCTCATAGTCTTATTCCTAAAAATATGAATGTAATGTCTAAAAAATAGCTGCTTAGCATTTGATATGGCATATAGAATTTTTATTAAGTTATATAATGTTGGACCTGCTAGAATTATTATTAGTTAAAGGGATTATGGTAAGTTTTAGCAAGTAAATTGTTAGAATGGTTAAACTCTTGTTAAGGTGAGCAATATTAGAATTAGTTAAAAAATAATATATTTTCATTCTTGGGCTAATTAAAGAAAGTGTAAGGCTAAGCATAGTATTATTTAGGAAAGATAGTCAATTAATATTGTTCAGAAATTAATCAACTTGTACCTATTAAAACCAGAAGGACATCCAGCTCCATCTAGTACCCTTGATTTTCCAGAGAAAGGCAAGTACTTTTCTACGGTCTTGCACATTTACATATCTTGTACACTTCTTGTGACACGTCATGACACAATACACTGTACTCCTGTATTCCATGTTCTTGTACTTACTTGTGTCGGGTGGGGAAATACACTAGCCATGTAACCAAACCACGGTTACTATATTCATGTAGATAGCTTAGGTCTCGTAACGTGAACGCGGGCCCTAAGCCGTACCATATTCATGTACTCCTGTACATGCTCCTGTACTCACCCCAGTCGGTCACATGGACTAGTTGTATTTCAAACATGGTGCACTTATCATGTCTTGTACTTCAGGATTATAGTTTCATTCCTGTACATTACATTTCCTGTACTTTATATTCCTGTACTTACATTCCTGTATTTTTTATGTTCATTTCCTGTACTTCCTGTTCATGTTCTCCTGTACTTATTTTCCATATCAGATTCTTGTTCATTACCTAGAATTGTACTTTATTCCGCTCCTGTGCAGGTGAGTTGGAGGCTCTGTGTGATACCTATTATGGCCGAGAGCCAGTAGATGCAGTAGAGCCAGCTGGAGTTGCTCTTTGTTGACACAAAGTCACAGTCAACCAAATATTGACTACATTGACTAAATAATATTTGTATTAATTCAATACAACACACGACGACTGCATTCAGTTCAAGACAGATGACAGCTCAGTCTCCGGCTCTCAGTGTGTTCTGGAGTCTGTATTTTATAATTTTATTGAGTCTAGACTTGTGTACTCTGAGTCATGCTGAGCTCTTGGAACTTAGTCTATAACCTACCCAAATCCCAAGCTCCACTGAACCAAAAAACTGCCCACTTGTCCCCTTAGAACCACTCTGTGCTCTGGAGACAGAGTTCGGGCCGAACTCTGCCTCCACACAGAGTTCGGGCCGAACTCTGTCCCCTAGAAATCAGGAACCCTAATTTTAGGGATAGCTGGTTGCTAGTTGTCCAACGGCCAAATTTTTGAATTTTCCTACCCGAATTCTGGCCGAATTCTGCCTATAAAAACACTATAAATAGGGCATGAATTCTCTCATTTCAATCCATCCAATCTTCTCTTCTATTCTCTCTTATAAGCTCAATAAGCCATACCCTTCCCATCTACTAGCCACAAGCCTCCTAAGTCTCGAGTGCTCAGCATCTCTCAGTTAGGATTCTTGTGCAAGAGTCGAAGAAGTCGCTTGGACAATTCTAAGCAAATTGCCACTGCGATCCTCTGTTAGAAGTTGACGTGCTCTTCTGAAGAAAAGGCACGGGTTATAAACTACTATTTCACAAATAGTGGATTTAATCCTGAGCTAGAGTTCTCAGGCCTGGACTAGTCCTCCACGAGGGAAACCAGGTTAAAATCGCTGTGTTTGCGTATGCTCTTCTGCTCTTCATTTATTTTCCGCACTTTACTCTGATTATTTATTATCGGTGAAAGAGTTATTTTTAATTGGCTATTTTTCTATATAAACTCTATTCACCCCCCTCTAGAGTTGCCAAACTGTTCTTCAATTGGTATCAGAGCTCTGTTCTCTTTATAAGGACTAACATCCTAAGAGCTGATCCATGGCAACCACACAATCCTTGATTTCCAATCATGGTGAAGGTCAGTCCACTCATAGGCCTCCCCTATTTGATGGGACTAACTACACATATTGGAAAACAAGGATGAGCTTCTATCTTAAGTCTCTAGACTTTGACCTGTGGACTGTCGTCACTGACGGTTACAAAAAGCCCGCCAGAATAGTTGTCGATGGTGACCTCATTGAGAAACCACACGACAAATATTCTGTCGAGGAGAAGAAACAGGCAAGTCTAGATGCTAGGGCTATTAATGCTTTATTCTGTGCTATAGACAGGAATGAGTTCAACAGGGTCTCTACATGCACCACTGCTCATGAAGTATGGAGACTTCTAGAAGTGACGCATGAAGGAGCCACACAGGTCAAGGAATCCAAAATAAGCCGTCTCACTCAAGAATACGAAGCTTTCAAGATGAAGCCAAGTGAGACGATCACTCAAATGTTCACAAGATTCCTCGACATCATCAATCCTCTATCCTCGCTTGGAAAGCAGTACTCAAACCACGAGAAGATTCGTAAGCTACTCAGAGGGCTACCAAAGATTTGGAACCCTAAGGTGACAGCCATCATAGAAGAAAACGATCTCACAATAATGTCAATGGAGACCTTGATGGGTAAGCTTATGACTCACGAGCTTGACCTCAAGGACTTCGAAGAGCCTGCTCCGAAGACCAGGGAGATCGTACTCAAAGCTCATCAACGAAGAGCTAATCATGATGAGACCGAAGAAGATAACTCGGATGATGAAGACCAAGCTCTCATGGTTCGTAACTTCAGGAAATTCCTTCGCTTCAATCGAAGGAAGAAGGAATCTCAAGAAGACAATGAAGAGGAACCAACTTGTTACGGTTGTAAGAAAACTGGACATGTCCGAAAAGACTGTCCATTCCTGAAGAAGAGCAACCGCTATGAGAAGCCATACAAAAAGAACACATTAAAGAAATATGCCAACACAGGCATCTGGCATAAAAATAAAGCGAGTGACTCTGAGGAAGAAAAGGACTCTCCTCAAGATACAGCAAATGTGTGCCTGATGGCAACTTCCAACAAGGTATCTAACGAAACTCTGGATGACTTCTCTTTTGATGAACTTGGCGATGCTTTCACTGATTTACTCGATGATCATAAAAAGGTCATCGGTAAATATAAACATGCCAAGGACAAAATCAAAAGTCTAGAAGATGAGATACAAAGAATTTCTTTACTTCTTGATAATGTTAGAAACACGTTACCCACTAATGACACTGATGAAGTATCCAAGCTTAAATTAAGCTTGCATGATGCTGAAGCACGTATTGAGCAACAAATTCAAGAAATCACTACACTCAATACGTTGCTTGCTGAAGAAAAGAGTAGACACAAGATTTCCATGACTAAGATATATGGCTTAAATATTAAGGTTGATGAACTGCAAGCTGTTTCTAAAAGATTAGAAACCAAATTGGGTAAACAGGTTGTTCAACCTCAAACCCAATCACATGGGCACAATACCACTCATGCTAGTCAATCACGTCATTCTCATGCAGCACATAACCATGCATTTATATACACAAACTTTCACAAACCACGTGCACGTAAGAACAATTCTCACTCAGTACACACTCATCATGCACAAAGACACAATCAACATCACTCCACACATAAAAATCATCATGCCATGCCATATAGACAAAATCATCATGCAATGCCATATAGACAAGGTCCTCATATACCCTATAGACAAAATCATCATGCCATGCCATCTAGACAATATCAGCATGTCACACATCATAGACAATACCATCATTCTATGCCTCATAGACACCATCACCATGCCACTTATTCCATGCATAATCATCTTCACCATGCTAACTCTTCACATCATGTCCATCCTTATCCTGTTGCTTATAGATATTATTCTCATGCTCCTAGTATAAATAAGAATGCTATCTGTACTTATTGTGGATTACATGGACACATCTCACCACAGTGCAGAGTTAGAAGACTTGTAGATAAAAGGATATATGCTTGGTTCCCAAAGACTAACTTTTCAGGACCCTCAAGAACTCGGGTACCAAAGGTCACATCTACTCTTGATGTAGGTGGACCTTCCCTCCTCAACTGAAAGTAAGTGGATTCTCGATAGTGGATGCTCGCGACATATGACGGGAGACGCAAATCTTTTTGCATCACTATCGATGAAGAGAGAAGGATACGTATCCTTCGGTAACAATCTCAAAGGGCACATTATAGGTAATGGTATCATTGGTCATCCTCCTTCTCCTGTAATAAAGGATGTCTGCCTAGTGACCGAGTTAAAGCATAACCTGCTCAGCATTAGTCATCTTGCTGATCATGGATATGATATTAACTTTGGACAAAACAGTTGTTACATCTATGATAGGTCAACAGGAGACATTGCTTTTGAAGGGAAAAGAGAGGACAACATCTACATTTTCTATCTTTCTATAAATACTAACAATGCAGGTAGATGTCTATATACCCACAAAGACGAACGACTACTTTGGCACCAGCGTCTTGGTCATGCCAACATGGATGCTATATCCAGGCTTTCTACCAAGAAGCTAGTGAGAGGATTACCTGACATCACGTTCAAAAAGGACACGGTATGTGCCGAATGTGAACTAAACAAGGCAACTAAATCCTCATTTCATTCTATCAACTCTGTAAGTACTACTAGACCCTTGCAACTACTTCATATGGATTTATTTGGTCCTAGTAGAATAGCTAGCCTTGGAGGCAAACTTTATGCATTTGTTATTGTTGATGATTTTTCGAAATTTACATAGGTTTTCTTTCTCGCTAATAAGAGCGATGCTATTTCTACTTTCAAAATTTTTGTAAAGAAAGTTTAAAACGAAAAAGGCTACATGATTACTCGAATCCGAAGTGATCATGGAGACAAATTCGTAAATTATGATTTTGAAAGTTTTTGTAATGCAAATGGTTTTGATCATGAATTCTCTTGTCCTAGAACTCCTCAACAAAATGGTGTTGTGGAGCGGAAGAATAGGACTCTTGGCGATATGGCTAGAGTCATGTTGAATAAATTTTCTCTTCCGAAATATTTTTGGGCAGAAGCTGTAAGTACAGCATGCCACATTTTAAATAGGGTACTTATTCGTCCCATTACGAAGAAAATACCCTATGAGCTTTGGTTTGGGAGAACCCCCAATGTTTCTTATTTTAAAGTTTTTGGTTGTAGATGTTTTATCCTTAACACCAAAGACAACTTAGGCAAATTTGATGCCAAAGCTGACGATGGTATCTTTCTTGGTTATGCCGCCAAGAGTAAGGGATATAGAGTTTTCAATAAACGCTCACTTATTGTGGAAGAGTCAACAAATGTGACTTTTGATGAAGACAACAGTGCAGCAAGTACTCTTGATGATGACGTTGAGCCATCAACTTCTACTCCAATGAATACTTCAACTGAAACTAATTCTCTGGAGGGTTTGCCTAAGAAATTCTCTTTCAAACCTTCTCATCCAGAAAATTTAGTTATAGGAGAAGTTTCACGTGGAGTAACTACTAGATCATCACTAAGAGACTCCGTTGCTAGCACTGCCTTCATTTCACAAGTAGAGCCTAAAAACATTTCTGAAGCTTTTAATGATGAATTTTGGATTTCTGCTATGCAAGAAGAACTCAACCAATTCGAGAGAAGCCAAGTATGGGAACTCGTTCCTAGACCGGTTAATCACTCGATAATTGGTACTAAATGGGTTTTTAGAAACAAAGTAAATGAAGATGGTTCAGTCACACGTAACAAAGCTCGTCTAGTAGCTCAAGGATACAACCAAGAGGAAGGTATCGACTACGATGAGACGTATGCTCCTGTTGCTAGACTAGAATCCATTTGGATGCTTTGTGCTTTTGCTAATTTTCAAAACTTTAAATTATTTCAAATGGATGTGAAAAGTGCTTTCCTGAATGGTTTTATTAAGGAGGAAGTTTATGTGAAACAACCTCCTGGCTTTGAAAATTACAAATTTCCCGACCACGTGTTCAAACTAAAGAAAGCACTTTATGGCCTCAAACAAGCCCCTAGAGCTTGGTATGAAAGGCTAAGTAGCTTCTTACTTGAGAAAGATTTTTCAAAAGGGAAAATTGACACTACACTGTTTATAATATCTTTCAAAGACACTATTTTATTAATTCAGATTTATGTTGATGATATTATTTTTGGGTCTACTGATGAAACTCTTTGTCAAGAATTTGCCAAGTGTATGCAGACGAAATTTGAGATGAGCATGATGGGAGAGCTCAACTACTTTCTTGGTCTGCAAGTAAAACAACTGGCTAATGGAACTTTCATCTGTCAATCGAAGTATACCAAGGACATGCTGAAGAAGTTCGATCTTGACAACATCAAACCAATCAGCACTCCAATGGCTACCTCAACCAAACTCGAACCAGATGAGAGCGGCAAACCCGTTGATCAACGTAAGTATCGAGGTATGATAGGCAGCTTACTTTATTTAACTGCTAGTCGCCCCGATATCATGTTTAGTGTTTGCCTATGTGCTAGATATCAACCAAATCCTAAGGAATCTCACATGACCGCGGTTAAGCGTATCTTTCGATACCTTAAGGGTACGGTTACAGTGGGCCTATGGTATTCCAAGTCAACATCATTTGACCTCATCGGTTACTCTGATGCTGACTTTGCTGGATGCAAGGTCGACCGTAAAAGTACTAGCGGCACGTGTCATTTATTAGGAAAGGCTTTAGTCTCATGGTTTAGCAAGAAGCAGAACTCTGTCGCACTATCCACAACAGAAGCTGAATACATAGCAGCTGGGCGTTGTTGTGCACAAATTCTGTGGATGAAGCAAACCCTTGAAGACTATAAATTATCTTTCATGCATATTCCTATATTCTGTGACAATACTAGTGCCATCAATTTGACTAAGAACCCTGTCTGCCACTCACGCACTAAACACATTGAGATCAGACACCACTTTTTGCGTGATCATCAGCAAAATGGCACGATTAACTTAGAATTTATTGACACTGATCATCAGCTAGCAGATTTCTTTACTAAGCCATTATCCGAAGAGCGCTTCAATTTTCTTTGTCGTGAACTCGGAATTTTGGATGAAGCAGTTATAAGTTGAGACTTACTTGCGTAAATATCGAGTATATTTTGATTCTTTTATGACAAATTTATTATGGGTACAAGCCGAAAGGGTCCTTCTGACAAAAAGGCGTAAAAGCCTAAGCGACACGGTGCACTAGTCCTCAGGACTACCGCTAGCTGGGATCCGGCCCCTGCAGCTAACCCATGGCAAATTTGAAATACTGAATTACAATATATTTCCTTATTTATTATATGGTTTGTTCCGATTTATTATTGCCTAATTGATTTTTCCTAAAGTTCATTCTGACCTTTGTGTACCTCTCTATGTACTTCATTGTTTTCATCAATCTTTTATCCTCAAAATCTCTTTTGTTCAACACTTAATCAATTTTTCTATCTTTTCAGCCTGCCTTTAGTTCTGGACCACTGATCCAGAACTCGGGCCGAACTCTGCCCCTAACAGAGTTCGGGCCGAGTTCGGTCCCTAAGTTCCAGCGTCGGGATCTGGCTCTGCCGTTGGATCAATTTAGATCCTATGGTCCATATGTCATCCGACCAAAGACAAACCCCTATTTTATTTTGGGATTCCCTCTCTCTCCTTCACCTTTGCCTCCTTCCTCACCTCTCCAAACTCTTTTCTCAAAACCCTAACCCTAGTTTTTGATCTAGAAGGCTCCATTACTTCTCAAAATCAAGGAAAAAGGGTTTCTCATCATTCTCTTCCACTGTTTGTTGTTATTTTCAGGTATATCTCCTTCTTTCTCTCTATTTCAAGTTCTCTAATTTCTTGCAAATGGCTCCACGCTTGCCCAATCGTGGGAAGAGAATCCGAACCGAGGGTGCCTCCTCTTCGAATCCTCCTCCTCCCGTTGAGCAAGTAGGTGAACAACAACCCCTTCATCCGTTGTTCAACCCGCCTAATCCCCAAGACCCTAATACATATGACGAACGATTATTTGTGTCGCTAGACGCGTCTAATGCATGGTTTAGCGACTTTCGTACTCGTCCGGTGTTCGGGGGACATCCGATAAATTTTACAATCTTTGCTCAATTTGAATCTCTGTTTCGTGATCTATGTTTGGATGCTTTAGTTGCTTCAAATTTTGTCATCTACCATAGTGCAATCCAAATGTTTTATTGCAATTTAACTTTCGATGCAACCCACATCTATTCCCGGGTTGCCGGTATTGACATAGTCTTCAATGATTCTGAGTTGGGGGATTTTCTTGATCTTGTTAATCTTGATGCTTGGGATAAACTTGTGGAAGCACGTCAATTTCAATTTGTTGGCGATACTTCTCTTGAAGGATTCAAGGAGGAATTATGTGCTCCTAACATAAGTCCTCGCAAACTTATGGCCAAGCATCTCAACCCCTACTTCTATGAGCTTCATCGAATGATTTTTAACACCATCTTACCCAAGGCTGGTTCAACTGATGAAGTTACCTACTTTGAGATCTCTGCTTTATATCACCTTTATTATCGTATCCCCTTCAATCTTCCTAGGACAATGATGGATTGGATGATAAATTGTAGGAAGAAACCAAGAGCCTTGGTTTATCCTTTATACCTTCCTATGGTTTTTCGTGCATTCATCATTCCTATTCATGACTGTCAGTTCTTGCCTGCTCCTGCTTTTCTGTCCAAAGCACGACGTACTCAGGCAGTCGTCGCCTCTCCTGAGGCCTCTGAGCATTCTGATGATGCGGAGCCTGACTCTCCTCCACTCGGTCAGGATGCACCTCCTCCACCTGCCACTCTTGAGTCTATTCAGACTTTGCTCCGGGATCATTTTACTCTTGAGGACGATCGCTGGACACAGCTGGACTATCGTACTACTCTGCAGATGAGTACTCTCGGCAACTCTCTGCATGATATACGATATTCTCTGTCTCAGCATCTGCACATTCCCATGGAGAGGGATCCAGCGCACGCGGGTCATCGCATTGATGATCCGTGGATTATGCGTTACATGGATCCGGATGATGCTTTTGTGGACCCTCGTCGCTCCTTCCCTGGTCCTTCAGATGTTCCAGGACCTTCTCGTGCTCCGTGATGGAGATTGGCTACTACTTGCTGCTGCTGCTGATGATGACTTTAGTTGATGCATTTTCATTTCTAGTTAGTTTCAGTTTTATGTACTTGGATGTTTTTAAACTCTGGTTATGTGTTTGACATTTGGTTATGACACTTTATGCTAGTACTTCTTTTGATTATTTCTATACTGTTTCTTCTCTGCTTGGTGTGGTTGTATTACTATAATTATCTTCTGCAGTTTCTCTATTATTCATTCATCTGCAGTCTATATTGCTAACTGCCAAAAGGGGGAGAACTATGTATATTCTGGCTGGATATATATGTATGGATATATTGTATTGGTATCATATCTTTTGGTATATCTGTGCTTGTTTGTGCTTTTTGGGAGATATTATACAGGTTTCATGCACTATTTCCGGGGGAGCTATTGCTTTTAGCTCAGCAACGTTCACTGATTACGGGGGAGCTATTACATTCTAGCTCGGCATCGAGTATGGGGGAGCTATGTTGCTATAATCAACTGTGTCCAGGTATGAATGTTGAATATACATATATTATTTTGTCAATTATCAATATGGGGGAGATTGTTGACACAAAGTCACAGTCAACCAAATATTGACTACATTGACTAAATAATATTTGTATTAATTCAATACAACACACGACGACTGCATTCAGTTCAAGACAGATGACAGCTCAGTCTCCGGCTCTCAGTGTGTTCTGGAGTCTGTATTTTATAATTTCATTGAGTCTAGACTTGTGTACTCTGAGTCATGCTGAGCTCTTGGAACTTAGTCTATAACCTACCCAAAATCCCAAGCTCCACTGAACCAAAAAACTGCCCACTTGTCCCCTTAGAACCACTCTGTGCTCTGGAGACAGAGTTCGGGCCGAACTCTGCCTCCACACAGAGTTCGGGCCGAACTCTGTCCCCTAGAAATCAGGAACCCTAATTTTAGGGATAGCTGGTTGCTAGTTGTCCAACGGCCAAATTTTTGAATTTTCCTACCCGAATTCTGGCCGAATTCTGCCTATAAAAACACTATAAATAGGGCATGAATTCTCTCATTTCAATCCATCCAATCTTCTCTTCTATTCTCTCTTATAAGCTCAATAAGCCATACCCTTCCCATCTACTAGCCACAAGCCTCCTAAGTCTCGAGTGCTCAGCATCTCTCAGATAGGATTCTTGTGCAAGAGTCGAAGAAGTCGCTTGGACAATTCCAAGCAAATCGCCACTGCGATCCTCTGTTAGAAGTTGACGTGCTCTTCTGAAGAAAAGGCACGGGTTGTAAACTACTATTTCATAAATAGTGGATTTAATCCTGAGCTAGAGTTCTCAGGCCTGGACTAGTCCTCCACGAGGGAAACCAGGTTAAAATCGCTGTGTTTGCGTATGCTCTTCTGCTCTTCATTTATTTTCCGCACTTTACTCTGATTATTTATTATCGGTGAAAGAGTTATTTTTAATTGGCTATTTTTCTATATAAACTCTATTCGCCCCCCTCTAGAGTTGCCAAATTGTTCTTCACTCTTGACTTAGAGGCTGCTGAAGCCTAGAGCATTACCTTAGTGGTTTCTATATTTTCCTTGTACTGAGACTATCAGACTTTATTTTAGCTGGATGAATGTAATAACTTGTAACCTGTACTTTACTTTGATTCTGGGATACGTTTATAGATGTTGTGATTTGTACTTGTCATGATTATCTGGTTAGATTTCCCTAGATTGGTACAGCTTACTTCGTCGTGTCTAACGACGAAGGCTGGGCGTGTCCGACTCGTGTTCGATTATTCGGGAGCGGATCGTGACATGCAGTTTATATAAATCAATCCTAATTTAGACTAGGTTTGCCATGCGACCTAGTTATGACCATACGTAGTTATGAATTAGTAGCGTATTTTAGCACAGTAGCTAACGAGTAGTTATTGTGTATTCGTAGGCACTCGTGACGACTCGATCGTGGTTATAGAAGAAGGATCGTTGTTTGCTCATCTCGAAGATCCATACAAGATACCTTGCCTTTCGTTTTACTGTTTAAATAACTACTTCTATTTATGTGTGATTTTTAAAGTAGTTGTAGTTGTGTGCGTCCAAGAATGACTTGGGTGCTATCAATGATGGCATCGATGATTGTATGCGTGTGCTTGACCTAGAGTTAGTGGACGTACCTTGAGTTAGGAAGTTATCTTTAAAACTTCCAAACCCTTGACACGTATTATTTTACGACACAGTGAGTAAGGTTTATGTCATGGCATGAGCTTACGCACTCGGCTAGCTACCGATGCAAGTGGTTTGTGTGTCGGTACATTGTAGAGTTATATTATGTCTAGTTTAATGACTTTTATATTAAGATATGACTTGTCCGAGTCATGGATACAACTTATACATTTCTTATGCGGGAAAGACTATTAGTAGGCGTATGGAACAGTCCTTTTAGACTCCGTAGTCACCCGAGGAGATTGTAGAGTCATTAGCCTCAGTGTTACCCAGGTAGGGGTTATTATTACCTGGTTATGGGGATCGGCTCGTGATCCGACATCGTCCTGTGATTCGATGTTATATCCTTATGTACCTACCCATACATTCCAAAGTCGTCTTCAATATGCATTCACTTAACAGGTTAGTTCACCCTTGATGTTATGTAGTATTTACATTTATTCAGTATTTACATTATGGTATATTTTTCTATATCTTGTTACGTCCCTCTGAGGACCTGGTGATCTCTCCAAGTATTTCTTGGACTTCATGCTTAGAGTTGTGTTGATGTATTTATATATGATTCAGGTATCACGAGTGGTGCCTATTTGCTTCCTCTTACACTTTATTTTTCTACCATGATTTTGTTGCTATTATAGCCTAGTTTTATAGACCTGTATTGTTCTTCGGGTCTATTCAAACATATATGTTAATGGGCTACAGACATATGTTGTTTATTACTTGATTTTTATTTATTATTGTGGATTGAAACATAGTTGAGATAGAATGTGTATAGCATACTTTTACAACATAGTACATTTCGAGTAAGTCTATTAAATTGGGAACTTATTTTAGATCCTATCAACTGGCATCTTCTCATCCTAAGTTCCTACTTATTTTGGAACTGGAACGTGACAATGAATATAGGATTCTAGCAAAAAAAAACCTTTAATATAGAAAAAAATTATCAATAATTTTTAAATGGAATATTAATCCAATATATTTAGAAATGAATTCTTATAACATACATATATCACATAATATCATCTTATGTAATGTTATCTCATAATCCTTACTATCGAAGCGTCTTCTCCCGTGAAATCAGCCAGAAGAAGAATTAGCACATCGCTTAATGCTTCAGTCTTAATAGTATTTTCTTTCTTTTTTCAACTATGTGTTTATTGGTTCTCTTTAGACTTTTTTTGCCAAGTAAGGGCATTAACCTTCCAAAAGTTAGTTACATAATGTAGGATTTCTGATTTACTTATTTCTCTAGGTAGAAAATATATCATTCCTCATATCCATTGGCTCCAGTTGGAGATATATTCCTTTATTTTTTATATGGAAATATATCTATATTTAAAATTAATCCCTCCGATAAGTATTCCTTTTTCCTTAGCATGGAGTAGGGTTTTACGGGTTGTATGATATTTTACCCAATCCTTTCTTATATCATTTCTGATGGGTGCATAACTATTAGTAAGATCAGAAGCCCCAGCCGATGTGGTCGTTTTCAGTATAACCTCCGGTGTAGGTCTAATGGATCCGGGTCCCTGGGTAGGGTTACCTTCCAGTAGTAGGGTATCATTACTACCACTAGCCATTCCATTTGTATGGATATTATATTCATTTATCTCATCGTCGAATGTGTTATATATTTTTAAATATTTCCATCTAAAAAAATTAATAGTATTAGAGTGTTCTTCGTAGTACGAATAAACCTCTTCACTATCAATTTCTCTCAAGAGTTATTATCTCTGTAGTTTTACAAAATATTTATAGTAATTTTTGTTTCACCATTAATTTTATTTGATTCATTTGATGGATATCTCATCATATTAAAGTTACCAGTCCATAGGATGTCTTGGTTTCTTTCAAAACCAATATTATGGTTGTTTTCTCTTTGTTTCCCTGGTGTGGGATTTTCTTTTATCCATTCTTTGATGTTATTCACATCAATATTGATGTTCTTCACATCCGTATTTATTTTCTATAGAAGATTTATTACATAATTATATATCTCGTATTTCGGGTTTTTCTGTGTGGGAAAGCAAACCATATATTCGTAACCATCATTCAACTAAAATTGTACTAATGTGTGTCGGCATAAAGAAGAGTGTTTTCCGTTATGAAGGCTTTCTCATCTCCCATATTTTGAGGGTTGTTCTTGAATATGTTAGCTCCAGCAGCTTAGAGCTTTCCAAGTAAGGTTCCAACAAGATATTTGTCTTTGCCCCTTTTGATCCATTATTTCTACAGCTAGTCATAGTTTCCCGACTAATTTTAGTAACAAGGCCGAAGACATGTTATGGCTTTATAGTGGGGTTAGGTCTCGACATACGATCAAAAGCTTAAACTTTTGCTTTCAGAACCAGAGCACAATATTTGTTCATTTCCTACATCATGTGTAAGGGTTACAACAAAGATCTAGATTGGATTTTGTCAAGAATTCTCATCCCTATTGTTGCTATATACCCAAGAACAAGTATTTAAGCTACTATTACTTAAAGAAAAGAAGAATACTTACCAAGGGTGGGGTAAAGTATTCACAAAGCTGGATCTTTATTTAACAAGCTAACCTCCAAAGATGTCCACCAATCATAGATAAGGTCCTAAAGCTGCAACCGGACATGATCAACATGCTCCTCAACTGGAACCTTGGTCGCTGCCACATAACCTCAATATCCTAGATCCAAGTGTCAACCATGATAGCATCCTCTGTGCCATAGAAATATCTTGGGTTGAGCTGGCAAAATATAACCGATGCACCTGAGTCTATCCTCCCGCCCCTCTCTAGGACTGTCTGTAATCCCCGGTTCAATAGAACATTCTACTCCTGATACTGAAACTGCTGGTGTTGTTGAACTGCCATCTGGTGCTGCTGGATAGCTAATAACCCCTGGATGATCTCCAACAACATCAGGGCATCAAATACAACTGGCACTGCCAGCATCGTCGGAGGTACCGAAACATGGAGCAATTATTGCCCAACCTGCTCTGCCATTAGCTTTGATGCTGTCAAATACAATTTATGATATTTTAACAATTGAAATAATAATGGAATTATGCATTTTTAAACAATTTGAAGTAAATAGTTTTTCTAGCAGTTAAAATATTGTGATGTGAATAGGCAATGAATATGACCGGATTGGGTTGTACAGTTGTATCCTATTGATACGATATGGCTTATCCCCGTGTGTATGAGGGGTAAGCTAACACAGTCATTATACTATTTTGGATGTGGTCATACTCATTACACTACTCCCCCAGTATCCAACAGTTAAACAGTCAATGCTCTCAAAGAGAGTTCCGTGTTGCATCGTGGTTTAAACTTGCAGTAAAATTATTATTAAATAATTATAATCTATCACAAAATGTACTTGCCTCAAATTAGACTGGACTTGAAAGGTTGAGACTTCAGAATTGAAATTAGCCTCGTCCTCGAAATCCTACAGTCGAGAAGTTCATCTCAGATTCCAAAATCGCCATGCTAACTATGCTAGTTGCAATCTCTAAGTTTTGTCCTAATCAATTTTAATCTTTATTTAGTTAACACGAACAAAATGCGATTATCGATGCGTTGTAATTATGAAACAACAATTTATATTTAATTTCGGAAAAACTTGTATTTATCAGTTTATTCGAAAAACTTGGTATTTATAATTATCTATAAAAATACATTTTCCTTTAAATGAGAATAACATGAATTTCTAAAATATTATAATTATTATCAGTATTCCTAAATTTACGCTTTCGCACATCTACCAGAAAATCATATCCACATTACTAATTATTACAAATTTGCAGAAAATAAATGGGCTTATGCCCTTTACAGACCATTTTATATGAATTAAAATAAGAAGGAAATTATTAGTTAGTCCCTAAAAATCCTACAATTTAATTACAAAAAAAAACTAATAATAAATTAAATAGTGAGTCTCAGATATTGGTCCAATCATCATATAGGTTAATGCCTTAACGTCCGGGCGAAACCGGTTTCGTTTGCACTTAGCCAGGGCCCATTGACCAATACGGTCGTCGCCCAAAATTTCCAAAATAACATTCTTTTCCCGAAAAACCATTTTAAAATAATTAAATATTATAGAAAAATTCGGCATCACTTCCTATATTTTCGGTCAACCCAAAAACTGGGAAAATGTGCCACAAACACCAATCACAAGTCCCATACCAGGGAAACCCAATTTCCAACCAGAAAATAATAATAATATCCAGAACCCGAAAATAATATCGAACCCGATAATATAACCACAGCACGTTTCCGAAATTTGGAAAACCGAAATGAAACTCGGAAACCCGAAATGAACTTCGAAAAACCGAAACAAACTTCGAAAATTCCAACAGAACACTCAAAGCTACAGAACCAATTCCGAAATAGAACTTGGAAAAACCAAACCCATAGAAATATTCCAAAACTCACAGAATGTTTAAGAAAGGATTTCAGAAAATCCGAAAATATCACGCTTACCGAATTTTCGAGGAATTCGTGGACCAAATTCATCATAGACTAAAAATGGAAATGGGGCAACGAAAATATACCAGAAATTGCTCGGCTAGAGCTCTCAGGTGAATTTTAGAGAAAAAGAACTCTGCGGACAGCGTCTCGAAACGATCCAGGAACACACAGACAGCGGGATCGGCCACGTGAAACCCAAAAATAGTGGATCGGGAACGGCAGGGGGCCGATGGCGTCGGGACAAACTATTTGCCATGAAATATAAAAGAACAGAACAATTATCGGAGGATCGAACTTTTACTTCACGTTACAAACTCGCTTGTACAAAGAAAGCCTAGGGACGAAAACCTAGGTACAGCAGTCTAAGTACAATTATTTATTTTAGATTCTGGGGGGTGACGGTAGAGGCTCGGGAAGGCGACGGCAGCCCTGCCTTACTTCTTGGACGATCGGTATGCGGCCTTGGCTCCTTGTGAAAAGATGGTTGGCGTTGGTGAAGAAATGCTCTTCTTGCTCTCCTCCTGTTGCTCTTATGGCTTCTCTCTCTGTGTATTTTCTCTCCGACTATTGGGGAGTCTCTCTGTATATGCGTATTCCTCTCTGATCTTGTCTACAAGGGAATGGCACCTTGCTATTTATAATAGTGGGATGTGATCATTAGGGTTGCCAATGATTAGCTCTTGGAGATGGCGGCGGCCCGTAGATTGGTCAATCCAGGCCGTTCGGTTTTGATTATGACGAATCCGAGCCATCGAGTGTAGACTACACTAAATCCCATTAGCAATTAATGCTGATTGGAATAATAATCTTTTGATGTCTACAAATAAATTAAATTTATTCTCCTGCCACGTGTCCCAGATTATTGGGATTTGACCCAATCTTTGATGGCAGTAATTCTGAGAAATTAATCGGCTTAGGACACATGTCCTAGGAGCCACTGGGGAATCTGAACCATATGACGAGTGAGCCGCATATGACTTTGGGCCGCATAGGGTTAAGGCCACGTGTCAGGGCTGTCTGGGTAGTGGCCCTCCCTTGAGCCTCTGAACCACAGGGAGGTAATCATTGTGAGCCGCATAGGGATACATCCACCTGAGCCGCATGGAGATGATCCTCTTGAACCGCATGAGAAGTTTTTACTTAAGCCGCATGAGGCTTCCTCGGCCTGAGCCGCATAGGACGGATTCACTCTGAACCGCATGAGAAGTCTTTGCTCGAGCCGCATGAGGCTTTTTTGGCCTGAGCCGCATAGAACGGATTCATTCTGAACCGCATAAGAATTTCTTTGCTCGAGCCGCATGAGGCTTTCTCGGCCTGAGCCGCATAGGACAGATTCACTCTGAACCGCATGAGAAGTGCTTTGTTCGAGCCGCATGAGGCTTTCTCGGCCTGAGCTGCATAGGACGGATTCACTCTGAACTGCATGAGAAGTACTTTGCTCGAGCCGTATGAGGCTTTCTCGGCCTGAGCCGTATAGGACGGATTCACTCTGAACCGCATGAGAAGTGAGCCGCATACGAACGCCCACGTGGCAAGGCCACGTGGCATTTTTTATGGCTCTTGGAGGATTTGTGTCAGAGATCTCTTTTCTCTTCCCTAGAGATTCGTCATTATGACAGAGTCATAATTACTTCTTTCTGTGTCAGGACTGTCACTTTTTCAGAGTCGTCAACCATCGAGCAATTAATGCGAGAAGGCAGAGGAGAGGGCTGTCCTGCCACGTGTCTTTCTGAGCCGTATGGGATGTCTTGGACCGCATAGCCCCTTATGCCGCATGACTCTCCGAGCCGCATGGGCTTTCTGAGCCGTATGGGGTTCTTTGGCCGCATGAGTCATTTTCTTTAGTATTTCCCATGCTTCTACAAGACCCCCTTCAAAGTTTTCAATTTATAAAATTAAAATACTTTGAATAAGAAGCATGGCTGTGTTCTTCTACCCGCATATGAAACCCTGACCGCATAGAGATCTTGGTCGCATAGGTTATTCAGCCGCGTAGGTGGTTCAGCCGCAGGGGACTGTTCAGCCGCATAGCTTCTCGCCACGTGTACGGGTCTTTAATTGCCTCAAATTTGTTTCAGCGCCGTCTTTGTAGGGGGGAATCCCAAGGGTCAGCTCATTAAATCTTTCGGATTTGATGCCTTGGGTGAATCTTGGAGACGAAACCCAAGGAGTCGGTTTCGTTCTTCATGAGTCGGTCATTGGCCCACGTGTCCTCCTTCTCCCGTCTTCCTATAAATATGAGGAGTTTTGAAGAGAGAGAAGGCTTCTTTATTTTCTTTCTTCTTCCTCAGACCTTCCCTATCTCGATTGCCCTTCCTCTCTTCGATAATTAATGGCTCCCAAGAAGACCGTGGCAGCAAAGGGCAAGAAGACGGCCTCCACTTCCGCCTCGACTGCGGCTGCTACTCTGCAGGTCGTCGTACCTGATGTTCATCCTGACGTTCGCCCTCCCATTACTGGTAAGGATAATGTATGAGTTAAAGAACCCCAACTGCCATGGCTACGTCGCATACTTTATGCACGAGCCTTTGTAAATCGCATGTTCGCCCTACGGCCGAGCTGCGAGCCGCATAAGAAAACCACCGTGTCTGTATGCGCGCCTTATCGGCAAAGCCGCATAAGTGACGCTAAACCGCATAGACTTTTATTGTACGGAGCCACATAAGCGTTCTTCTGGGCTTGAGCCACATGTGGCTTTTTGGAGCCGCATAAGACTTATGAGAGCTTCATGGGGCCATATGGATGTTTTCTTGAGCTGCCTGGGATTTGAAAGCACCCAATCAGCTCTTTTTATCCTTCCGTTTAACTTACTTTTCTCTGTCTGTTCTTCAGTGAATCTGTCGGTTAACGCTGCTGGAGAACTCTTGGTGGGTAGCGCTCAAGCTGCTCTCGGCTATAGGTACGACCATATTGTTCAGCATATGACGGACCAATTTCCGAGCGATGAGCCTATGGCTAGATTGAATGCCATCAAGAATCAGTCTTTCCATTTCCTTAATGCTATGATGAACTCCGGGAAATTTGAAGGGGAGTATTTGAAGCCTGCATTCTTTTTCGGAGACGCCTTGACCGTAGAGAACGATCATGTTCTGGAGGTGTCGGAGGATTGGAGTTTTGTTTCTAACAGGATGGCGATCCGCATCCCCCAGATGGAGCGACACTTCCCATTATCTTGGTTCAATATGCTCCCATTGGACCGGAAGATGGGGAGACTTTAACTCCTACCAGAAGTGGAATGTTTGTGGGAAACATCCATTATAATAACAATCTGAAGTCCGTGACTGCCGGCAAAGTGCATACTAGTTGTTCTGTGACGGGGTTGGTCCCAGGCTCTTTCCTGAATATGGCAGGCCCTAACTTCACATTCTCTACTGCCAATACTTTTATAAATCAGCTTGCTCGAAAAGGCTCCTATTCCGTTGGTCGGTTGACGTTCCCTGGTTGGGTACACCCTATTCCCTCGTGGATCAATTTGTCTACTTGGATCTTGCAGAAGTATGAGGTATTTTTGTGCGAGATTGGCCTTTACCATGCTATCCGAGGTACCAATCATGGCTTGTCCATAAACAAAAAGTTGTTCATGTCTCTGCTGGAAATGTATAATTGCCGTACGGGGACCTTTTACACACCTGTAGGGGAGATGGGACTCGCGCTCCATGAGATGCACGCGGTCTCCAAGCTTCCTTGCGGGGACGAAGCGTTTGAAGCGTATACTCCCACTAATGAGGAACTCGAGGATTTGGAACGACGGTATCCTGGCTTCGTGGCTCTTTACCAGGAGATATTGTGCCATTATAACACATGCCATCAAATAACCCGAAAGGCTGGTAACTCGGAAGGGAATGATCCCTATACCAAGGATTGGGTGCACTATCTCTTCCCGGCAGATGCCTCAGGTCGAGTCACCTCTCGTCGCCCTCGATCTCGGGAAGCGGTTAAGGACTTGGTGTCGTCGGCTAAGAGAGTGGCCACTACCAGTGACGGATTATGGAGCAAGACTGACACTTTCGGTTACTTTTACCAAGATACTCAAGAGCTATCCGAGAAAGCGCTTCTGGCAGGATTTTTGATGATCTGGCTACGAAATTGTGTAGTCTCGGGAGGAGCCGATTCTATTGAGAGAATTAGTCGTAACTTCATCCTTCCGGCTGTGAAGTTAGTTTTACGAATCAGGCTAGCTCTCCTCCCGGCCATAGTGTGCAGCATACATCGTGGCCTTCGTACCTTCACATCCAAAGTCATTGCTCGAGACGTGACCAAGGATTTTGAACAAACTGAGTTGCCCTATCACTATTTGATGGGGTGGCTGCTGATACATTACCCGTCTTTGATGAGGCCGGGCTCTGAAGACGGTGTGACTGATGATGACGCATTTATCTTCCGCTATCTTGACGAGCCTTGGGAATGTGAAACCATGCGGGCTTGCCGGATGGTATTGGCGAGGGCAGATAAGTATCATATTTTTGTATCCGTCCCTCTCTTTACTGCCAGGGACATAGAGGCTGTACATATTGACGGTATCGCGCCCCCTCAGCTTCTGGATGGCCAGATGCTCCTATGGCTGCGTAACATTCGTCCCGCACATCTGGTGTATCGTAATCGCAATACTGTCTTTCTGGAGCCTTATCTGCCTAGCAGGTTTGCCCGACAGTTTGGATACAACCAACTTTGTCTGGACAGCCCCAGTTCTTGTCTGGATTATGAAGGTAGCCTTCTTGATGGTATCAGAGCTTGGCAATATTATGATTCGTTCCATACTCGTACCATTTTCTCGGTCCCAGCTATTAAGGAGTCAGTGGAGATCTTGTATATGGCGGCTTTGTATCATGTCATGGCGAACAAACCTCCGGTCGGTTTTAACCCAGGTACCAGTTTTATTGTTGGTACCGGTCTGGAGGAAGGCTCTCAAGGGGCCAAGAAAAGAAAGACTAGAGCCGAAGTACCAGATTTGGACTCTGCTGCTGAGGGTGACGAAGGCAACGAGCATGATAAAGATGACTCTATCCTTCCAGTGGCCGATACAGAGGTGGATCAACCGCCTGTTTCGTCAGATAAGACGTTGGGGGATCAGTCCCTCGTTGCGCCTGGTCCTACTCCGAAACGTAGCAGGCAAGTTTCTCCTGTTGGCGGTGTTTCTCGATCCCGGAAGCTGGTTGCGACTAGGCACCGCCCGCTAGCCATAAGAGAAAGTGGAGAAGAAGTTAACCCTGCGTCAGAGGTAACAAAACTGCTCTCGATTCCTTCTTCCTTTTTTTTCTTCGAGCTTCAATTCTAATCGTCTTCGTTCTCTCTTTTAGGTGTCAGGAGAAGAAGAAGAGCTTCAAGATGTCGAGGCGGTGACCCAGGATGACGGGGACACCCGCGAGCCTGTTCCTTTTCAAGATGAGGCAGATCAATCTGTATCCCCCTTCAAGCTGACGGGGACAGCGGATGTGACTGGGTTTAACTCGGGGATCGCGGGTGAGGGGACCACGCCAGTTGTGGATGAGCTGCAGCCTTCATGCCCCTCCCCTGGTAAGATTAGCCGAACCTTGACCTGTGAGAAAGCCTATCTGCTCTATCATCACGTCCTTCGGATTACGTCGATTGATTGTTATTTTGGACATACAGGTCCTACCCCTCCGGTGCCGAGGACGGACGTTGTTGGGACCATCCCAACTGAAGGGGCATTGGTGGAGAAGGGTGTACCTCATCACCGTCCGACTTGTCTTGATGGACCTTCTGGAGGCTCGAGTTTAGCGGGCCAATCATCGGGGCAGCCGGGGCAGGGAACGATGATTCTTGCGTCATCCTCTGCTCCGGTAGCTCCGAGAATCGACCTTTCTGTCCTACCGAGTATCCAAGCTTTCCGGCCGGCGGAAGATGAGTTAGCCGCTATTCATGCATCGTTCTACTCGGACTCCGTTCCTCCGGTGGCGAGCTCTAGCGTTACTTCTCCGACGTTGCCGTCCCTGCTTCCCCTGACGCCATCCTCTGCTGAAGTTCTGGACGACGCGTTACAGGACGTGGTTGCCAATTTTCATCGTCATTTGAGTAGGGGAATCGAGGCTGCTGTAGAAAGGGGAACCTCCTTCACTTTGGCCCGACAATGGGCCCAGGGTCAAGTAAATATCCTTAGGGATCTTCCTGGTGATGCAGGGGTGGCTTCGCTTCTGGAGACAAAATTGTTGGAGGCTGATCAGCTGGTGGCCGAGCTTCGAGTATTGCGACAGGCTGATCTATCTGCTGTTATAAACGAGGAGCGGGGTTCCCTTATCGCTGTTATAGAGAGGACCAGAGCTGCTCGGGATAAGACCAGACCGGCCATCCTGAAGGATCTCAGCGACTTATCTGATCGGTATGATCATTTGAGTTACGCGAATAAAAATGTCACGGCTCGAGAGGAGTCTGTCTCTCGTGAGATTACTGAGACGCGGGAGCAGATCCTTGCGCTTCAGAAGAAGCTGACTTTCTTGGAGTCTGAACTTGAGGCTGCCCAAAATGATAGGGGGCAAATTGTTCAGGAGGCTGACAGGGTTACTCAAGCTTCGACTGACCTGGAGACTACCCTGAAGAAATTGGAAGATGACTATCAGGCGCTCCTAGACTTGGACAATGAGGAGCGGTTACTCCAGGAGGCCGAGCGTCGTGCTCGGCAACGGATTGAGCGAGGGACCACCTCAGTGAGAAACCGTCTCCTAGAATTGAGTAATGCTAAAATGTAGTCGGCCTTTTCTTTTCCTTTTTTGAAAGGGACGTGGTCCCGAAATATGTAATACTTTTTTCTTCCTTCAAATAAAGAGTACTTTACATTCTACCCTTCATTTGTATTGCTTGTTGCGCCTGTGATATTGTGGTGATGTTCTCTCCCGCATAGGGGATATATTTGTGGACCTGTTACCCATGGCGTACCCTGGTTTTAGGTACAGATAACAAGTTTTGGTCAGGATACCTGAAGCAGCCATGGCAAAGTGGTCATCGGTGCTCTTGGTATTGGGAAAAGGAATGCCGTAGAGCAGCTGGGCTCCTGGGGCATGATGAGATGGTAGGTTTGTGTTAAGAAACTTAGCTGAGGATATTTGTAGGCCTATTATCCTTGGCGTATCCTGGTTTAGGATACGGATAATAGGATGAAGAGGAACCGACATACTTGCTCAGAGGTAACGAGGACATGGCAAGTAGGAAAGTTTTTTTAAATGTAGAGTCTTCCTACTCAGAGGTAATGAGAACATGGCAGGAGTGAACTCGACGGAGGATATTGATGGTCAATAGAGGACGTTTGTGGTCAACAGAGGACATTTATGGTCAACAAAGAACATTTGTGGACCTATTACCCTTGGCGTACTCCGGTTGTGGGTACAGATAATAGGTCGAAAGGGGATCATCATACTTACTCAGAGGTAATGAGGACATGGCAAGTATGAAGGTTTCTTCGACGGAGCCTTCCCATTCAGAGGTAATGAGGACATGACAGGAGTGGGCTCAATGAAGGAGGGCACATAGAACGACTCAGAGGTAATGAGGACATGGAAGTTCTATGTGAGGGGTGATTTGTTTTTGGTAGAAGTGGAACGACTCAGAGGTAATGAGGACATGGCCGTTTTGGAAATTTGTGGATCGATTACCCTTTTTGTGCACTGGGAGTGCGGGTATTAGATCATGAGGGAGGATCTCCTTCAAGAAGAAAGTTCAGAGGTATGATCATACATGACTTGCTACCTGGAAGAGTGACCGAGATGTGAGTTCAGAGGTACCAGCGGGTACATGACTCGAGAATCTGGAGAATGGTGAACGTGAATTCAGCGGTACCGGCGGGTACATGACTCAAAAATCTAGGAAATTATGAGGGTGAGTTCAGTGGTACCAGCAGGTACATGACTCAATAATCTGGAAAACTATGAGGGTGAGTTCAGTGGTACCAGCGGGTACATGACTCGAAAATTTAGGATGTTATGATGGTGAGTTCAGAGGTACCAGCGGGTACGTGACTCGATAATCTGGGATGTTGTTTAGACATAATATTTCTTCAGGAACTTGCCGTTGACGGACAACATGAGCAAGTCTCCGTTTTTCTTAGCGAGGCGGTAAGCACCGTTGGAGAACACGGCCTCGATGACAAATGGACCTTCCCATTTTGGCTGGAACTTGCCGACGGTCTTGTGAGTCATAACCATTAGCCTCCGGACTGCCAGAACAAGATCGCCCACTTGGAATGTTCTGATTTTGACCTTCTTGTTGAAGGCTCCTGAGATGCGTGCTTGGTATAGCTCGATCCTTTGCTGAGCTAGGAGGCACTTTTCATCTAAGGCCTCCAACTCTTGTAGTCGACGTCGGTAGTTGTCATCCGTCGTCAATTGATAAGTGAGGGTGACGCGGAGTAAGGGTATTTGAGTCTCTAATGGGAGAACTGCCTCACTCCCGTACACTAGGGAGAATGGCATATTCCTGGTGGCTGTTCGAACTGTGGTACGATAAGCCTATAAGCATTCGCCGAGCTTCTCATTCCAGTCACGTTTGTTGGAGGAGACAAACTTCTTAAGGAGTTTGATGATTGTTTTGTTGAATGCCTCTGCTAACCCGTTTGCTGCTGGATTGTACGGTGTCGAAGCGACATTCAGAATACGGTGCTTATTGCAAAACCGATAGAATGCGTGGCTTGCAAACTGTGGACCATTATCATGGATGATCCTTCGGGGCAGTCCAAAGCGATAGATGACGTGATGCTTAAGGAAGCTGATCACGTTTGAAGTCTTAACTTCTGCGAGTGGGACAGCTTCCGCCCATTTGGAGAAGTAATCAGTGATCGCAAGTATGAAGCGATATCCTCGGGAGGAAGGTGGGGTGATTGGACCAATGATATCCATTCCCCATGCTTCGAATGGCCAAGATGCCACTGTCGGACGTAGAAACTCGGATGGTTGGCGAATGAAGTCCGCGTGGACTTGGCAGGCTTTGCACTTTCTGGCATACTCTATCACATCTGCCACCATTGTGGGCCAATAGTAGCCCATTCGACGAAGGCGGTCTTGCAGTTTTGGGCCAGGTTGGTGGGCCCCGCAGATACCGTCATGAGCTTCTCGTACGGCTTCTTTGGCTTCTGCGTTCGACAAGCATCGGAGCAGTAATCCGTCATAGGAGCGACGATACAGCATTTTTGTCTCTGTATCGTAAAAGAATCTGAGAGAACGCCGTCTGATGGAAGTGGCTTCCTTTAGGTTCTCGGGCAGGATGTCATAGACGACGAAGTCGATGAATGGTTGTCTCCAATCTGGGGTATCCTCGATCGTCTGTGCGGAATAACTCGCCACGAATTGCACATTGTTCTTGGGACAGACCAGTTCGTGGCCTATCACGTCAACCGAATGATGAGCGTAGTTCGGCACCGCTAAGGAAGCGGCAAGGCCTGCTAGGGCATCGGCTTCGATATTTTGGAGTCTGGGGACATGTTCGATGAAGAAAACTTCGAACGACGAGATGATGTCAATCGCTATTTGGTGATAAGGGATCATGTCTTCGTGGCGGACCTCGTATGAGCCCCGGATCTGATTGACGATTAGTTGGGAGTCGCCGTATGCTTCAAGGTATTCTACCCCCAGCTCTCTTGTAAGTTGGAGGCCAATGACCAGAGCGTTGTGCTCGGCCACATTGTTAGAGCAGGGCTCTGTGAGGGAATAAGTGCGATTGATCACCAATCTGGAAGGGAAGACCAGCACTATCCCGACCCCGACGACTATATTGCCTTTAGGTCCGGTCCTCGAAGCACCGTCGAAGAACATTCGCCATATAGCCTCGTGAGAGGTTGCATGCGAGTCGGCGACCTCATTTAGGATTTCTTCATATATTCTGGAGGACTCCGAGCCTGGGTGGGCTGCTAAGAAGTCTGCCAGGGCTTGACCTTTGACTGCTTTTTGGGGGACGAAGATCATATGATAAGGGGACAGCAATATTGCCCATGTAGCGAGTCGAGAGCTGAGTGTCCCTGGTTTAGTCATGAGAACCCTGAGAGGGTTGACTCGTGAGATCACATGTATCGTTTGTCCGGTGACATAATGCCGCATTTTCTGAATGGCGAACACCAGGGCGAGGCATTCCTTCTCCACAGCGGTGTATCGGTGCTCTGGCCCAATCATCATTCGGCTGAGGTAATATATGGCCTGTTCATGGCCTACGTCATTGTTCAGGGCCAGCAGAGTCCCGAGGGAGTGCTCCATTGCTCGTACATAGAGCAGGAATGGTTTTCCAGGAACCAGGGCCACCAAGACCGGAGGATTTGACAAATATTCTTTGATACTATCGAAAGCACGCTGGCATTCCTCGTCCCATACGAATGAGACTCCTTTTTTCATAAGGTGGGTGAATGGTCGGCATCGCCCGGAAAGGTTAGAGATGAATCTTCTGATGTAAGCTAGCCTCCCTTGGAGGCCTCTGAGTTCGCGGAGATTTCTCGGGGGACCCATCTCCATGATTGCCTTTGTTTTCTCGGGCGTGAAACATGGCTCGGAGTTCCTGAACCTCTTTTCTTACTTCTCGGGCCTCATCTGTCGCGGTAGGGGCTGTTATTTCGGGAAGATTATTTCCCGGGTTTGGTGCCGCTGAATTTGAATCTATATTGATTGCGGGACCCGCGCTTGTTTGGCCCGGTGTCACTCCCTGCAGAGTAGAAAGAGCCGCTTTGATCTCGTCTACAGACTTGACCAAGGCGTGCAGTATGGCCTCCAAAGTATCGATGCATTGGCGATCACTGGAACCACCTTGATTGTTGTCCGTTATGAATACCGTCCTTACATGAGGAGTGACGGAAGGAACGGTGGAGGATGTGCCCTCCGAATCGTACCCATGCATTGAGAAATCATCGGGGTAGGTGGGAATGTTATCTTCGAGTTCGGACTCGGAGGGAACAGTACCGCCAGCCTCGGAGCTTGCTTCGTCTTGAGAGTCATGGATGTCCTTGGGGACATCAGCATTTGTTGTACCCGACGGAGGGTCGTTTCTTCGGGCTCGTCTCCTTGAAACATCGGATTGTTGTGGACGTTCGGAGGAGTGCTACCCCCAGTTCCTACGACTCCCAGCGACGTGGACGATGAATCTCCCGTTGCAGCAGATTTTGTCTTCGAACGGGTGTGTTGAAATACTTCGGTGGAGGACAACCGTTTAGGCGACAATTTCTTAGCTGTAGTGGTTGATATCTTCGGTCTGGAGATGCTTGTCTTCTTCCTTCTTCCCTCGGCAGGGACTTTCTGAGTGGAATTGCAGGAGACAACAGGAGGTGCCTCATCTTCTGAGCTCGGATGCTGTAGTCTTTGGAAGACGGATGGTCGATCTTCCATCACTGCCGCGTTGTTGCAACAGCAGTTGACGATGATTTGGGTGCAGCGATATCCATGCGAGGACTCTTTGTACGCCGACACTCCTCCTTTTTCCTTGCATTTGTGGAGGATCGCCTCCCGCAGGTCAGAGGAACCACTCTGTCCATTTGCCGCCGGGGCTGGACTCGAGCGGTTGTATACAACTTCCCATCCGAGGCCCATGTGATAATCAACGGGACGCCCCGATAGTCAGAGGTTGGGACAGCTGATTGGGCCTGATGAGCCCGTGCTGCCCTAGACTTCCTCCTTTTAGCACTTGCATAATAGGAGGAGTCCAAGTTGAATACCACAGAGTCTGGCTTATCATCCAGAGAACCATCAGGGTCAGGACCGCATGAGAGACGGTCGAAGACTGATCGAGAGAAGCGTGGAACGGACGCTATACGGCTAGAGTTGGGTATCGTACAGGCTGTCTGCATGCGGGGTTCTTCTGCTGTCGGATGAATTATTTTTGTGTGGCTAGGAGTCACGACCGTGCAGGCTGGCCGCATGCGGTTGGCAATTGTGGCCGCATGGGTTTTCTGCAAGCGATTGACTTTCTTAGCCGCATGGGTTTCATTCATGTGGTTGGCAGCTGTAGCCGCATAAGCTATGCGGCTGACAGATGTGGCCGCATGGACTTTCTTTATACGGCCGACGGATGTAGCCGCATGAGCTTTCTCCCTGTGGCTAGTACCCTTATGCGGCTCGGATCTCATAGAGTTTCTCTTTGCCCCTGCAAGTCCACCATCATAGTATTTTCTTCTGCCGGACTTGGGGACAGCAGAGTTGTCTATGATCTGAAGTGGGGCCGCGGAAGAGTCTTTTCTGCCATTTTGAGCAACGGAGGATATTTCTGCAAGAGCTTCGGTAGGAACGAAGGATCGGGGTCTCCACTCCTTGCGGGCCTTCTTTGTGCGGCCTCGCTTCTGGACCGGACCAGTGCTCTTATCGGAGAGCATTTCTTCGAACGCCTGTTGGTCGAACCGAGCGACCATCTTTTGTTGCGTGGAGCCAAGCTTGGCTGCATCCGATTGCGTCACCAACTCCTCAGCCGTGGAGAAGTTAGTCCCCAGCAGAGTCGCTATCGTGTTTGCCATGAAATATAAAAGAACAGAACAATTTTCGGAGGACCGAACTTTTACTTCACGTTATAAACTCGCTTGTACAAAGAAAGCCTAGGGACGAAAACCTAGGTACAGCAGTCTAAGTATAATTGTTTATTTTAGATTCTGGGGGGTGACGGTAGAGGCTCGGAAGGCGACGGCAGCCCTGCCTTACTCCTTGGACGATCGGTATGCGGCCTTGGCTCCTTGTGAAAAGATGGTTGGCGTTGGTGAAGAAATGCTCTTCTTGCTCTCCTCCTGTTGCTCTTCTGGCTTCTCTCTCTCTGTGTATTTTCTCTTCGACTATTGGGGAGTCTCTCTGCATATGCGTATTTCTCTCTGATCTTGTCTACAAGGGAATGGCACCTTGCTATTTATAATAGTGGGATGTGATCATTAGGGTTGCCAATGATTAGCTCTTGGAGATGGCGGCGGCCCGTAGATTGGTCAATCCAGGCCGTTCAGTTTTGATTGTGACGAATCCGAGCCATCGAGTGTAGACTACACCAAATCCCATTAGCAATTAATGCTGATTGGAATAATGATCTTCTGATGTCTGCAAATAAATTAAATTTATTCTCCTGCCACGTGTCCCAGATTATTGGGATTTGACCCAATCTTTGATGGCAGTAATTCTGAGAAATTAATCGGCTTAGGACACGTATCCTAGGAACCACTGGGGAATCTGAACCATATGACGAGTGAGCCGCATATGACTTTGGGCCGCATAGGGTTAAGGCCACGTGTCAGGGCTGTCTGGATAGTGGCCCTCCCTTGAGCCTTTGAACCACAGGAAGGTAATCATTGTGAGCCGCATAGGAATACATCCACCTGAGCCGCATGGAGATGATCCTCTTGAACCGTATGAGAAGTTTTTACTTGAGCCGCATGAGGCTTCCTCGGCCTGAGCCGCATAGGACGGATTCACTCTGAACCGCATGAGAAGTCTTTGCTCGAGCCGCATGAGGCTTTTTCGGCCTGAGCCGTATAGGACGGATTCATTCTGAACCGCATAAGAAGTTCTTTGCTCGAGCCGCATGAGGCTTTCTCGGCCTGAGCCGCATAGGACGGATTTACTCTGAACCGCATGAGAAGTGCTTTACTCGAGCCGCATGAGGCTTTCTCGGCCTGAGCCACATAGGACGGATTCACTCTGAACCGCATGAGAAGTGCTTTGCTCGAGCTGCATGAGGCTTTCTCGGCCTGAGCCGCATAGGACGGATTCACTCTGAACCGCATGAGAAGTGAGCCGCATACGAACGCCCACGTGGCAAGGCCACGTGACATTTTTTATGGCTCTCGGAGGATTTGTCTCAGAGATCTCTTTTCTCTTCCCTAGAGATTCGTCATTATGACAGAGTCATAATTACTTCTTTCTGTGTCAGGGCTGTCACTTTTTCAGAGTCGTCAGCCGTCGAGCAATTAATACGAGAGGGCAGAGGAGAGGGCTGTCCTGCCACATGTCTTTCTGAGCCGTATGGGATGTCTTGGACCGCATAGCCCCTTATGCCGCATGACTCTCCGAGCCGCATGGGCTTTCTGAGCCGCATGGGGTTCTTTGGCCGTATGAGTCATTTTCTTTAGTATTTCCCATGCTTCTACACAAACGTGGACAGGGGCTCGGTGGCTGGCGGTCGGGGGCTGTCGGAGGCCGGAAAGGCTGCGCAGGGGGATCCTTCGGCGGTGGCCGCGGAAACTACGGGGCCGCTCGGGAATTAGGGCACCGAAGGGAGGCGGCGCTGGCATGGGTGGCCGAGCGCGGGGTCACCGAGACTCGGGCGGAGGAGCGCTGGGTCGGGCGGCCTGGCGGAGCTCCCGCTAGGGCACAAAAAGTTTGGGGGGTTTGGGAGTTTATGGTGATGGTGAATAGAGGGATGGGGGTTTTATAGGGTGGAGAGAGTTTGGGGGTTACGGAAGAGGAGGGGGCGGCCGTTCGGGGTGGCCGGCGGTCGCCGGAGTGATGGCGGTTGCGGCGGACGTGCGGAAAGGGGAACGAAGAGGGGTCAGTTAATGAATGAAAAGTAAATGAAATAATGAATGAAAAAGTTTGTTCTTTCCTAAACGTAATGTGCTGGAATGAGTATAATGGTTATTCTAATGTGTAGTTTAGATAAGTTAGTTTGTGGACTTGAATGGGACCCTGTTATACGGAAGTAGTTGTGAGCACTGGACCATACTAAGTTGAGCTGGATCCAGATATTTGTGTGCAGTATTGGGTTATGGGCTGTTGGGCCTTAACATATAGGTTTTGTTTTTAAGAGATTTTTTTTTTCTTTATAAATACTAGAGTAATTCAAAAAATAAATTTGTGCTCGAAAATGGGTTCGGGACAGGGCCAGACAACCAAAAATCCAATATTTAAAAATAATAATTTTAATCTAACTAAAATAAACACAATATTAATTAATTAGAAAATTACGGGTTTTGACAAAAATCTAAAATTTCCAAAAATAATAATTTTCTAAAAATGCATTTTCTTAAATTAACAATTAATAATGATATTAATAATTAGCTAATTAAACAAAAAGTTACGGGGTTCACAACCTTCCCTCCTTAAGAAATTTTGTCCTCGAAATTAAAGGATAGGGTTAGGAATTACCTCAGGTCTCAAACAAGTACGGGTACTGCTCCCGCATCTCATCTTCTCGCTCCCAGGTAGACTCGTCTGGGGAATTGTGCCTCCACATAACTCTGACTATAAGAGTCACCGAAGACCTGGTCCTCTTCTCGCCTCTGTCCAAAATTGCCACAGGCTTCTCTGGTACTGTAAGGCTGGGTCCAATCTCCAGCTCTGAATGGTCCAAAATGTGACTCGGATCCGGGATGTAGCATCTGAGCTGTGAAATATGGAACACGCTGTGCATGCCTTCAAGATTAGCTGGTAGAGCTAACCGATACGCTACTTCACCAATTCGGCTCAAAACTTCAAATGGTCCGATATATCTTGGACTCAGCTTCCCAGCTCTGCCAAATCGGATAGTTCCTCTGGTAGGAGAAATCTTCACAAAAATACTATCTCCTTCTTCAAACTCCAGTGGTCGACGACTGCTATCTGCCCAATGCTTCTGTCTGTCTTGGACAATCCTGAGTTTGTCCCTGATCACCTTCACCTTCTCTGCTGCGTCAGTCACCATTTCAGGCCCCAGCAGTACTCTTTCTCCTACGTCGTCCCATGCAAGTGGAGTGCGGCAACGATGTCCATAAAGAGCTTCAAATAGTGTCATACCAATGCTAGCTTGGTAACTGTTGTTGTAGGAGAATTCTACCAAATGCAAGTGGTCCTCCCAAGACCCTCCAAATTCTAAGACGCAAGATCTCAGCATGTCCTCTAGCGTCTGGATGGTTCTCTTCGATTGTCCGTCAGTTTAGGGATGGTAGGCTGTGCTGAACTTCAATTTTGTTCCCAAGCTATCATGCAAACTCTTCCAAAAGTGAGAGGTAAATCTAGTATCTCGGTCAGATACAATACTTATCGGTACTCCATGAATCCGGTAGATGTGCCGCATGTATAGTGCCGCCAACTTTTCGGTGGATAAACCAACCTTGAAGGGGATAAAGTGGGCTGACTTAGTCAGTCGGTCCACAATAACCCAAATGGCATCCTTCCCTCCTTGGGATCGAGGCAATCCTGACACAAAGTCCATTGTTATATGTTCCCACTTCCACTCCGGAATGTCCAGCGACTGTAGAAGTCCTGCGGGTCTCTGTCTGCTAGCCTTCACTTGTTGACAAATCAAGCATCTAGCCACAAATCTGGATACATCCTTCTTCATTCCATACCACAAAATAATGGTACGGATATCCCGATACATCTTGTTAGCTCCAGGATGTATGGAATACTGCGACTGGTGCGCTTCTTGTATAAGCTCATTCCTCAGTTCGCCAGATGGTACACACAGCCTCGTACCATTCTTCAATGCTCCGTCACTGGCGATAGAGAATCCTTCAAGTGTTTCTGCCAGCACTTCATCTCTGAGTTTGCAAAGTGTCTCGTCTTGGAATTGTGTCTCCTTGACTTTGTCCATCAAACTTGAACGCAATTGCAACTGCATCATGGTTGAGTCAGCTCCAGGTATAATAGCTTCTCGCTCCAGTTCCTTTATCTTTTCCTCAGGCAATATAATCTCCAGTCCAAGCTTCTCTATGTCCTCCAACAAGTGCCGCTTCTTAGTTAAGAACATCGCCACTGGGTATCGACTAAGTGCATCTGCAACCACATTAGCCTTACCCGGATGGTACTGTAAGTCGATGTCAAAATCCTTCATCAGCTCCAGCCATCTTCTTTGTCTCATGTTCAGTTCCTTCTGAGTGAAAATATATTTCAGACTTTTGTGGTCTGTATATATTTTCACTCTCTCTCTATAGAGATAATGCTTCCATAGCTTTAATGCAAAGATGACTGCAGCAAGCTCCAGGTCATGTGTGGGATAATTCTTCTCATGAGTCCGTAATTGCCTAGATGCGTAAGCAATCACTTTTCCATGTTGTTGAAGAACGCAACCCAGTCCTTTTCCAGAGGCATCACTGTAGATTGAGAAACCGCCGGTACCTGCGGGTAGCGCAAGTATCGGTGCTGTTGTAAGTCCCTTCTTCAGTTCCTCAAATGATGCCTGGCAAGCTTCCGTCCAGATGAACTCTTCATTCTTCCGAGTAAGCTTCGTCATCTGTTCAGCAATCTTGGCAAAATCCTTCACAAACTTCCGATAGTAGCCAGCAAGCCCAAGAAACTTCTGATTTCAGCAACTGAGCTTGGGGTAGACCACTTCTCAACAGCAGCTATCTTCTTAGGGTCCACCAAAATTCCTTCTCCTGTGACAACATGGCCAAGAAAATCTACCTTGTCTAGAAAGAATTCATATTTGGATAGCTTACCATATAACTTCTCCTTTCTCAAAGTTCCCAGAACTTTCCTGAGGTGCTCTTCATGCTCCTCCTCAGTCTTCGAGTAGATCAAAATGTCATCGATGAAGACAACAACAAATTGATCTAAGTATTCATAGAAAACCTTGTTCATAAGGTTCATGAACACAGCAGAAGCATTCGTCAGTCCAAACGGCATGACCAAGAATTCAAACTGTCCATACTTGGTTTTGAACGCCGTCTTGGGAATGTCCTCTTTCCTGACCTTGATCTGATGGTAGCCGGATCTGACGTATATCTTTGAGAACACCTTGGCTCCACTGAGTTGGTCAAACAGGTCATCGATCCGGGGCAGAGGGTACTTGTTCTTGATGGTGATATTGTTCAGCGCCCGGTAGTCGATGCATATCCTCACAATTTCGTCCTTCATGGGAACAAACAAGACAGGTGCTCCCCAAGGTGAAGCTCCGTCTCGGATAAATCCTAAAGCCTTCAGTTCATTGATCTGATCCTTCATCTCCTTAGCCTCCTTTGGGTTGACTCTGTAGCATCCCTTAGAAATAGGGAAAGAGCCGAGGACTAGGTCAATGGTGAACTCTATGTCTCGATCTGGGGGTAATCCAGGTAGACTATCAGGGAAGACATCCATAAATTCTGCTATGATAGGATGGGGAGGTCCGGGTTCTTCTGTGATAGAGGTGTAGATAACACACTCCATATCCTCCGGAGTTCGAGAGATTTCAAACTTCGGCTCTCCAGGTGGGCTGAAGACTACACATCCTCTATGACAGTCTATCAGTGCATGCTGCTTACTCAACCAGTCCATCCCTAGGACTACATCATAGTTGGATAACGGCATCACAAGCAAAGGTGCTATGAATTGTTGGCCTGATATGGTGATAGGGCAGTTACAGGTCTCAGTGATAGGTAGGGGTCCTCCATCGGTCATGACTCTACAGATCTTCTTGCTAAAGCCTGTAACTATGTGATGTGCAGAGATAAATTTTGTGGATATGAAACTATGTGATGTACCTGAATCAAACAAAGCTAAGGCAGGATAGGAATGCACATAAATGAAACCTGCGATGACATCAGCGGTAGGTTCCTGCTCTGGTTCCGTCTCATTTGCTGCTAGGGCAAAAGCTCGTCCAGTCTTCTGTTGATGTTGCCCAAATTATTGTTGCTGAGTGGGCAGAGGACCTTTCTGCTGAATTGCTCCAGTCTGGTGCATCGACGAGGGGCAGTCCTTCACTTGGTGGGTGGCAGACCCACAGACTAGGCAGTGTCCTAGTCTCTGCCTGCAGATGTTTGACTGGTGCCCTGGCCTCTTGTAAAAATTACAGACAGGGATCTGCCTCTGAGGTGCTCTATCATTGTTCCTCGCCTGTTGGTTCTGCTGCTGGTGGTGAGGAGGCCGGTTATTTTTGTTGTTGTTGTTGTTGTTGGGCTTCTTCTGATTACCCTGGAAGTTGTTAATTCCAGGATAATCCCTCTTTGAGCGAGCGGGTTGGCTCTTCTCTATATCTTGAGCTTGCTCCAGGATCCTTTCATAAGTCTTAGCACCGCCTGAGATCACATGGGTACGGATCTCCTCTCTCATCCCATATCTGAACCTTTCAGCATGATCATCAGGGTCAGCTACCAAGTTCTTGGCAAAACGGCTGAGTTGGCCGAATTCTGTCGCATATTCTCCAACAGTCATATTTCCTTGCTTCAGGTTCTGAAATTGCCTCTCCATCTTCCGCAACTCTGATGTTGGGAAGAACTTCCTCTGGAACAACCTCTTGAAGGTGTCCCAGTCAAACTGCTTGTCCTGGAGTCGGGGTTCATTCCGATATCAGGTGCTTGCTATATTTTGCAGTTGGAGTCCCACTGCTTCAGCCTTGAGGTCTTCTGGAAGTTGAGCGACGCTCAGGAGACGCTCCATGCTGTCGAGCCATTCGTCAGCATAGACGATTCCCTCGGTTCCCTTGAAGGGTCGAGGGTTCTGCTTCTTGAAACTCTCAATATCGCCCACCTTGGCAATATGATCCTCATTAATTTAAATGGCCTTAATGTTACATAAATTAATCCCATAGATTTATGTTTACCTTGGCAGCCTTGGTTCCTGTTGAGCTGCTTCTCCTCTCTCCAGTGCAGCCATAGCCACATTATGGGCATTCTCCAAGCCTTCTCTCATAATCGTCGTCTGCTCACGATGAGCTTCAGCTTGAGTTCTCTGGGCTTCTAGCACTCCTCGTAGTAGACCTATAAGGTCGGTGGGATCTACAGGTACCGGTGGGGAAGCTGGAGTGGGTACTACCACAGGGGGCTGCATCTCCGTCTGGGAAGATGATGGATCCGCCGTTGTATTATGGAGACGATCGGCCAGCTGCCGAGGTGTAGGATCCGGACTTGGTTGGGGAGGTGGGATATGATAGGGTGAAGATACCCCATCGCCAGCAGAATTGGTCTTGTCAGTGGCCATTCTCTGGAAGGTTTAGGATATAAACATAAGCAAGGTAGCCTACCAGTCTATAACAAGCAAAAATATTTATAATATATAACGGTCCTATGTTGTGACAAATTAATGTTCTAGTGTTCTAAATATTTCTAGATGTTTTCCTAAGTTGTTGATCAGACCTGCATGGGCCACCACTAAAAACATGTCACGACCGGATCCCAATTTCTTGGGTCGAATCAGATCATGCCCAGCCTGCACCGTTGTTGAGACGGCGGCAGTAAGCTGTATCACTCATGCAGGTAATCAACAACACAGACTAATTGCCACAACTTTAATATTTCGATAATTAAAACTTGTCCAACAAAAGTTTTCAAATACAACCCACAACTAAAATAAAATAATTGTCTTTCACAATATCACAAACTAAAAATAAACTAATTGGCAGTCTCCTCATCATCATCCTATGGTAGAACAGTCGGATACAACTCAGGATCATAGTAACTAATAATCAGTAGCTCTGCATCATCAATAGGACCTAAAAATATAGTCTCCAGTCAGGAGGGAGCAAAGTACAATTCATGATATTTTAACAATTAAAATAATAATAGAATTATGTATTTTTAAACAATTTGAAGTAAATAGTTTTTCTAGCAGTTAAAATATTATGATGTGAATAGGCAATAAATATGACCGGATTGGGTTGTACAGTTGTATCCTATTGATACGATATGGCTTATCCCCGTGTGTATGAGGGGTAAGCTAACACAGTCATTATACTATTTTGGATGTGGTCATACTCATTACACTACTCCCCCAGTACCCAACAGTTAAACAGTCAATGCTCTCAAAGAGAGTTTCGTGTTGCATCGTGGTTTAAACTTACAGTAAAACTATTATTAATAATTATAATCTATCACAAAATGTACTTGCCTCAAATTGGACTGGACTTGAAAGGTTGAGACTTCAGAATTGAAATTAGCCTCGTCCTCGAAATCCTATAGTCGAGAAGTTCATCTCAGATTCCAAAATCGCCATGCTAACTATGCTAGTTGCAATCTCTAAGTTTTGTCCTAATCAATTTTAATCTTTATTTAGTTAACACGAACAAAACGCGATTATCGGTGCGTTGTAATTATGAAACAACAATTTATATTTAATTTCGGAAAAACTTGTATTTATCAGTTTATTCGAAAAACTTGGTATTTATAATTATCTATAAAAATACATTTTTCTTTAAATGAGAATAACATGAATTTCTAAAATATTATAATTATTATCAGTATTCCTAAATTTACGCTTTCGCACATCTACCAGAAAATCATATCTACATTACTAATTATTACAAATTTGCAGAAAATAAATGGACTTATGCCCTTCACAGACCATTTTACATGAATTAAAATAAGAAAGAAAATATTAGTTAGTCCCTAAAAATCCTACAATTTAATTACAAAAATAAAACTAATAATAAATAGTGAGTCTCAGATATTGGTCCAATCGTCATATAGGCTAATGCCTCAACGTCCGGGCGAAACCGGTTTCGTTTGCACTTAGCCAGGGCCCATTGACCAATACGGTCGTCGGCCAAAATTTCCAAAATAACATTCTTTCCCGAAAAACCATTTTTAAATAATTAAATTTTATAGAAAAATCCGGCAGCACTTCCTCTATTTTCGGTCAACCCAAAAACTGGAAAAATATGCCACAAACACCAATCACAAGTCCCATACCAGGGAAACCCAATTTCCAACCAAAAAATAATAATAATATCCATAACCCGAAAATAATATCGAACCCGAAAATATAACCACAGCACGTTTCCGAAATTCGGAAAACCGAAATGAAACTCGAAAACCCGAAATGAACTTCGGAAAACCGAAACAAACTTCGGAAATTCCAACAGAACACTCAAAGCTACAGAACCAATTCCGATGGAATTGGAAAAACAAAACCCATAGAATTATTCCAAAACTCACAGAATGTTTCCGAAAGGATTTCGGAAATTCCGAAAATATCACGCTTACCGAATTCCCGAGGAATTCGTGGACCAAATTCATCATAGACTGAAAATGGAAACGGGGCAACGAAATATACCAGAAATTGCTCGGCTAGAGCTCTCAGGTGAATTTTAGAGAAAAAGAACTCTGCGGACAGCGTCTCGGAACGATCCAGGAACACACAGACAGCGGGATCGGCCACGTGAAACCCAAAAACGGCGGATCGGGAACGGCAGGGGGTCGACGGCGTCGGGACGAATGTGGACACGGGCTCGGTGGCCGGTGGTCGGGGGCTGTCGGAGGCCGGAAAGGCCGCGCAGGGGGATCCGTCGGCGGTGGCCGCGGAAACCACGGGGCCGCTCGGGAATTAGGGCACCGAAAGGAGGCGGCGCTGGCCTGGGTGGCCGGGCGCGGGGTCGCCGAGACTCGGGCGGAGGAGCGCTGGATCGGGCGGCCTGGCGGAGCTCCGGCTAGGGCACAAAAAGTTTGGGGGGTTTCGGAGTTTATGGTGATGGTGAATGGAGAGATGGGGGTTTTATAGGGTGGAGAGAGTTTGGGGGGTTACGGAAGAGGAGGGGGCGGCCGTTCGGGGAGGCCGGCGGTCGCCAGAGTGATGGCGGTGGCGGCGGACGTTCGGAAAGGGGAACGAAGAGGGGTCGGTTAATGAATGAAAAGTAAATAAAATAATGAATGAAAAAGTTTGTTCTTTCCTAAACGTAATGTGCTGGAATGAGTATAATGGTTATTCTAATGTGTAGTTTAGATAAGTTAGTTTGTGGACTTGAATGGGACCCTGTTATACGGAAGTAGTTGTGAGCACTGGACCATACTAAGTTGAGCTGGATCTAGATATTTGTGTACAGTATTGGGTTATGGGCTGTTGGGCCTTAACATATAGGTTTTGTTTTTAAGAGAAATTTTTTTTCTTTATAAATACTAGAGTAATTCAAAAAATAAATTTGTGCTCGAAAATGGGTTCGGGACAGGGCCAGACAACCAAAAATCCAATATTTAAAAATAATAATTTTAATCTAACTAAAATAAACACAATATTAATTAATTAGAAAATTACAGGTTTTGACAAAAATCTAAAATTTCCAAAAATAATAATTTTCTAAAAATGCATTTTCTTAAATTAACAATTAATAATGATATTAATAATTAGCTAATTAAACTAAAAGTTACGGGTTTCACAGATGCCCCCCACTGGCTCCACCTGAACCCAACCAAGATATGGCATTGCCTCTCGCTGGCGTCCCGTAGAACCATGCCCTGCTAGTAGCTCTGTCATTCTGCTGCTCCGACAGATAAGGATAAAGTATCCCTTAAAAAAAAGGACACGTGACATCAATGATAGGACAATAAGGAATAAGTATACAAGCAGTTTATCAATTCAAGTACATATAAAAGAATAGATCTGATCAAGGAAAACATGTTTTGATTGAGACTCCTATAGACTCTTATAACCATAACAGCCCACAAGTATGGAAAACAGACCTGCATGGGCCACCACTAAAACCTTATCATGTTCTAGTACAAAATACAAAAAACGGGGGTATGATACAGCTAGTTGTGCATTACGGAGTACACAGCATACAGCAACACGATCATGACAGTCACTAGACAAAGGGATGTATACTACAATCAAGTCTCATATGGTCTCACAGAACATCTATGTCTCAATCAGTCAATGAAGAAGCATTAAGTAAATAGCATATAAGATAAAGCAATAAGGCGTCTCCGACGCTCTATCAAAATGATCATGAAGCTAACTATACAAAATAAAAAGCTAGCACAGATGCCAAATATACATGATCATAGTCAGGTGTAGTCTGAATAAGTACAATCATGTGAAAAAATATCTAGATATTAGGATGGCACTCCAAGATGGTAAGTCATGGTATCCGTGGGTAGCCGGCATGTACCATCTCGGGGTCTCGTTTCTACCCAATGCTTCAACCAATTTTAATGATCTTATTAACCCTACAATTATTTGGAATTGGAATCTCGTTCCATGGACACACGATCATCCTTCTAGATGTCGTAACTCAGTACAGTTATGCTAGGTATAAATCTACATTAGTATCCATGGGACCAACCTAAATTTTATTAGTGTAATACAATAATCAATCAAACATCCTATTCGGGCTATAGCTACTAACAAAGTACCACATAGTCTGTGCAATAATGAGTATAAGATAATCATATTAGGAATATATCAGAAAGCATGTAGCACCTCAGTGCACATGTAGAACCTCACTACGCAAGATCAGGATAGCAAACTCGACGTAGAATCAGGAAGCATCGGTACGGATACAAGTAGTCAAGCCATGATACAGGCTAATCTGCGGGTCAAGTATAATTCATTGCTCACATCGTAGCATGTATGTCGGGTCAGGTATACAGTCAGTGTCTGTACTACAATAATCTATCAAGTATCCTATTAGATTCAAGAACCCTTGATAAGGCCTATAAATCCTCAAGTACTGACACAATACCATAATGTAGGGTCCCTAAACATCATAGGAGAAGGTTCGAAACTCATCCAGCTTCTAAAATTGCCCAATCTCAAACTTGGGCCTCAAACCGGTATACCATCCGTATAATCCAGTATACCGACGATACCTCATTTATATATAAAATCTGCTATTTGTCTTTCTAACTGGTATACCATCGGTATGCTTTAGTATACCGATGGTATGCCGATTATATATAAAAATTCCTTTCTAGCGTTCAGACCGATATACCGTTGGTATACTCCAGTATACCGTCTATATGTTGACTCATTATCTCGAGCGACATTCTATATAAAAAAAAAGGCATGTCATCGATATACTCTAATATACCGTCGGTATGCCGATGTTGCTGCTCAAGCTCGAAAAACCTATAGAAATGACATTTTCATGATTCCAATCTCTTCCAAAATACTCCTAAATAATTCTAATACTACCAACATGCAATATATCTCATTCTACACTAGTTAACCATGCTAGATCCCAAGTCTCATAAGCTATCTATCAATATCACCATTATTCCATGGAAAACCAATATATACTCTACCACCTCATTCCAAGCAACAAATTCAACAAAATCATAATGTCAGTGCAAGATAAAATACAACTATAGCATAAATTAATGAGAGCTACAATATACGTATTGAGGAAAAACAAAATCAAAGAAAACATAAGTTCCTTCACTCTTAGCAAGATATAGTTGCCTTTGGTCTAGCTATCCAAGCCTAGTCTTCTACTCCTCCTCCAAGGGGGGCTCAGAAATAATACCCTAGATTCCAAAATCTAGCTCCAAAGGTTGTCTTAAGCTTGGGGAAGAAGAAGTTGGAAAGAATAAATGGAGAGGAAAAAAAAAGTGAAGAGAGAAAATGGAGGGGGTTTTATATGAAAAGGGGAAAGATCTTGGCCCTTGATCATTCCAAGTCACTAATACAAAGCTCCCACTTCTAATCCCAGCCACATAAACAAAACAAAATATCCAATGAGTAAAAAATGGGCTTAGTCAATAAGCTGATTAGGCAAGCCTGTCCTAGACAGTATATTTTCGGTATATCGGTCTGGAACTAAGTTCTTAATTTTGAGAATTTTTTAGTATTCCATTCAATGTATGGTCCTAGTACGAATCTATTGCATTGTCAATTGGTATTCTACTAGTCTAGGATAGTCTTACATATTATAATCTTGTAATAAAAGCTAATGACAAAATATAGTTACATAAGTCAATTAATCGTTTTGTCAATCCAGGCTCTAATTATAATGAATCATAAATGAAACATGTATCATAGCATATACAAGTATTTCATTATCCAAGCAGTGAACCACACCTATAATCAAATAAGAACAAGGGTGGCACACCATTATGAAACGAGATATTGCTCTACTCCATGGTCAGGCATGAGAAAACTATAAGAAATTCGATAATAAATATCATCAAAAAATACAGAATACTACCAATGGATACGAGTACGAGCAACTCATGCATGATACTATACCAAAACAGGATACAAGAACACTATGGAAATGGGAAGTAACATCTAGTAATGTATGAACGATGGTCATCTGAGTGACGGGGGCAAAGGACTCATCATAGTCAATCTCATGCTCATATGCAAAATCTCGAGTAATAAGGGGAGCCTTGTATCGCTCAATGGATTCTTCAGGTCAATACTTGATCTTAAAGACCACATGCAACTAACAGGCGAGACTCCTTCTGGGAGGAATGACATCCCAAGTTCATGCCAATGGAAATGCTCGAAACTCCTCTGCCATAGCCTCCTGCCACTCAGGGTATTGAAGAACTTCTTGATAAGAACTGGGCTCTCGCGTAGTATGGATAGTAGTGAGGAAGAAATGGAACTATAAAGAATATGAGAATAAGGTAGAAAAAAAACTTATCTAGTAGACTGGAACAGTCAGGAGTTAAAGGAGCAGGAGGTTGGTGAGTATGTTGGTACTGGCGGTGTGGTTGTAGTGGAGGCATAGATGGTATAGCAAAGGCTGGTGGAATATGTGGACTATCCTCATGAGGTAGCTACGGAGGCATTGTAGGAGGATTTATACCAGGAGAGGAAAGCAACGGAGTAGGATCATTACAAACATTAGACAAGGGAGTTAGGAGAACAAAAAATGAACATCCAGAGATAAGATAGTAAAACAAGGAGAGTCCTCTAGAAATACGATATAGTAAGATGTACGAAGACAATGAGCTAAACGATAATAACAATGGTATTTTGTGTTCAGAACTAAAACCGAGTAAGATACACTTTGTTGATTGAACTGCCAGCTTCGTGCGCTCAATCAGGAAGAAAACCAAAACAAGTGCACCTAAAAGATGAAGCATACTGTAATCAGGAGGATACAAAAAAAAACTCTTATGAGGTGTCTGACCAGACAAAATAGAGGAATGGGTGATATTGATAATATTAGCAGAAGTAAGAATGTCCTCTACCCAGAACTTTTGAGGAAGAAAAGTGAATATCAAGAGAGTACGAGCAGTCTCAAGATATGATGATGTTTGCTCTCGGTTACCCCCATTTTTTTCATGAATGTAACAACATGATTGCTAAAACAGAGTATTGTGAGATTGTATGATGGATATCATAGCTGAGAGATACTCACAAGCATAATTAGAGCCAAAAAAATTTAATCACAGCATTGAATTGAATATGAATCATAGTAGTAAACGTTCTATAAAAGATAAGGAGTTCAGAATGGTGATACATAAGATAGACCCAAATGTAATGAGAATGAATTAGACAACACCATTGATGAGCATAACATGTAGTAATAGAATGACCAGGCTTCCCGCAATAGGTATATAGAGGACGAGGAGAAGTTCTAGGAGAACGAGCCTTCTTAGAAGTGGAAAGAGGAGGACGTTGAGCAGCAGCAAGAACAGTCTCAGAACCATAAGTTCGTGTAGAGACGACAGTAGAAATAGAACGCAAACGAGTCTCCTCATCCATAAGCTCAAAGAAAGCCGCATCTTGGATGGTATTGATCTGAGCGCTTGTGGACTGAAATATGAATCATAGTGCCACGAGAAACTAAAAGAACTACCGACGCTCCCGATAAGTGTGCATCAGTATAGAATCCAGACTAGGACCCTCCAATTTTAGTAGCTCACGCTAGTAACGCCATTAGTGCAGTAAACTCCTGAATAGTACGATCCTTATATCTAGCGACCGAGGCCTATGTGATCAACTGATATTCCAAGCACCACTTGCTGAATAAACTGAGTAGTCAAATAACCCCATAAGAAAGCAACATAGGTGATATCCTCAAGATTTGGACGAAGTGACCGTCAACAGAAGAGATGATGAAAGCAATGATATGCTCATCTTGGTTGTCCCAAGTGTCCTGAACAACATAAATAGTATTCCAAGCCTCAACTTTATCATCAACATCGTGTTCAGGAGGCATCGGGATAAAACCATCAAGATGACCAAGAAGACGACGACCGCGTAGAGTGGTCCAGAATGAGGTGGCCCACTCAGCCCAATCATATGAAGAAGTTAATGGAAAGTCAGTTGAAGTTTGAAGGAAATCTTGGAATTGCTCAAATAAAGGCATATTTTAAGATTAGACTAGAGTAGAATACTTGCGAACGATGTGGCTCACTTTGGTTACCTAACTATGCTCTTGACCTTCTGTTTGGTAGGGGCAACATGGATGTTCTGCCAATGGATATCAAACCCAACAGATAAACAAAATATGCTTTTCAGCTTTGATGGTTAGTCGGCACAAGAAGTTCCCAACAATATTTTGATACTTTCAGCTAGCAAGTTGTTGGTGCTTTCTTTACATGGAGAGAGCTTGCTCTCAACATGCCTTGTAAAATTTTAGTTCCACATCGAAAATGCACCATGGGGTGGTGACCCTAAGGAGGGAACCATGTGGGTGATTTTACTAGGAGGTAAAAATAAGGCTCCAAGGATTAAGCATTAATGCTTTTGTCATTCTCTTGGATTAATTCCATTTGGAGCTAAGTCCCAAAGGGGCTTAGCGACTCGGACTCGGACTCGGGCTCATGGGCTCATGAGGCATAATGTGGTATTTTGTTGGCGCACTTAGCACGTCAGCAGTCATGCGGCTCATATGCGGCATGCAGCTCATATGCGGCCCATGCGGTCTATACGGCTCATGTGGTCCATACGGCTCATACGGCTCATGTGGTCCATGCGGTCCATGCGGCTCATGTGGTCCATGCGGTCCATGCGGCTCATGCGGTCCATGCGGCAATGAGGCTCATGCGGCCAGGCTGCTGCTGCCGTATGGAGGGTTCCGCTGACTGTGCAGACTACAAGTCAGTTATGGAAAGACTGATTCAATGCGATTAATTCAGATCCTATCTTTGTGGGATTTGAATTAATTTCGTTGCTATCTTTGTGGGATTTGAATTAATCTCGTTGCTATCTGTTTGGATTTGATTCAATCTTTCCATAACTGAAGAGGCGGCTAGGGTTTCCACCCTCTCTATATATACTCTCTTCTGGCCTCCTTTGTGGGGATCACGAAAAATTATAAGTTAGAAAAGGAGAGAGACAGGTGTTGTTGCCGCCATTGCAAGTCCATCCGAGGAGTCAGAACAGAGGTGACTTCGAGCGTTCCACAAGTTCTTCAACTTACTGGTTCCTGGAAGCAATTCGTGTGGGGCGAATCTTGCTTTGAGCAACGGTGTTTTGACACCCCAGCATTTTTCTTTTTCTCATCTTTCTCTAGATTATTGTAACTCGTTCTGTCCCAATTTCAACACGTTTACAAGAAAGAACGAGAGATCTTCTCTTCTCTATTTCCCTCCTCCATATTGTAACAAGGTTATTTGGTTTTTGTATCATCGTAGATCTCTGTTGCATCTATTTTACCATCTTTGATCAAGCCCCGGGAATAACAATTTCAAAGCAAGATCCTTATAGATGGAAAACATTAATGCTTCACTCGTCCAATCGGACTACTGCAAGTTGGAAAAGTTCGATGGAGAGCATTATCAAGTCTGGAAGAGAAAGGTTTATCTAACTCTTTAACTAAAAGACGTTGATCATGTTCTGTTGGAGAAAGAACCCTCTGTTCCAGACACTGGATTTACTGCCGCAATCAATACGGCTACCAAACTCCAGGCCAAATGGAGAAGGAAAAATAGCATATGCAGGCTTCTCATCCTGAATGCTATGGAGGACTCCCTGGCAGAATCCTACTCAAAGAAGGAACTTGCCAGAGACATATGGGAGTCTGTGGAAAAACTATATGAAGAAGACAGGAACAGGAGCAAGATGTTTGTGGTTGAAAAATATCACAAATTGCTCTTTGAGGACGAGAAGTCCATGTTGCCACAGGTGAAGGAATTTCTGAAGTTGCGTCAGAAACTGGAAGACGAAGAGATGCCCCTTCCCGACAAGTTTGTTCTTGGAGGGATCGTCTCAAAACTTCCTGCTGGATGGAGTACCTTCTATGCAAGGATGCACAGAAAGAAGCTAGACATTAGCTTGGAAGATCTACTTCAAGAGATCCACGTTGAGGACGAGATGCTTTCCCAACAGAAGGTGGACACTCTGTCCAAACAGTTGGCTAAAGCCAATCTAGTGCAGACGAGAGGTCCCAAGGGAAAGCAGGCGGCTTCTCATCCCAAGAAGAAGAACTTCACTAATCTAAAAGTGAAGGGTCCTTCATTCAAGCAACAGAAGACTAAGTCCCACGTGACTTGTTACAATTGTGGCAAGAAAGGCCACTACAAGAGTGAATGCAGATCCAAGCCTAAACAATCAGAGAAAGGTGAGCCTAATAAGGTTTTATTGGTTTCTAATATTGTTGCTATGATCATACAGGTCACAACTGTGGGGGTTGACTCTGACTGGTGGATAGACACTGGTGCGACTTGCCATGTCTGTTCTGGCAAGGAATGGTTCGTCACGTACCAGCCGATATCTGAGAAGGTTGTCATGGCGAACCAGGCCCAAGCTGAAGTTCTGGGGATCGGGACTATAGAGCTGAAACTCACTTCTAGGAGCACTCTGACGCTTCAAGGTGTGAAGCATGTTCCGGCAATTGCCAAGAACCTGATCTCTGGGAGCCTGCTCTGCAACACAGGCTTGAGGATGGACATCAATGCTGGTCAGATGGTGATGTCCAAGAAGGAAACATACTTCGGGAAGGCTTATCAAACCGAAGGAATGTTTAAAATTCAGCTTGTCAACCAGTTTGATGACATTAATGCAGTTGTTTTTTCTGATTATTCTCTTGAGTTGTGGCATAATAGACTAGGACATGTTCATTGTAAAAGAATTAACAAAATGTCTAGTCTAGGTCTTATCTCCAAATGTGGGGGTAAGGTGGAGAAGTGTGAAGTGTGTGCTCAGACGAAGATCACAAGGAAACCCTTTCATCGGGTCAATCGAAGCACAGATCTTCTGGAGTTGGTGCACTCCAATATCTGTGACTTCAAACATTTCTCCATGAAGGCCAGGATGAAGTATTTTATAACCTTCATCGACGACTTCTCAAAATACGCGTTCGTCTACTTGCTCAAGTCTAAAGATGAAGCTTTCGAGAAGTTCAGAGAGTTCAGGGCCAAAGCTGAACGGCAGACTGGACAACAACTCAAGAGGTTGAGAAGTAATCGAGGTGGGGAGTACAGGTCTCATGAATTCACATCATTCTGTAAAGAACATGGAATCATATGCGAGACTACTGCTCCATATTCTCCTCAATCCAACGGAGTAGCAGAGAGGAAGAACCGAACATGAACAGAAATGATGAATTCTATGCTGCTTACTGCAGGCCTTCCAAAATGCTAGTGGGGAGAAGCTGCATTAACGGCCACTTTCATTCTGAATAGAGTACCATATGCAACTTTGGACGTAACTCCTCATGAACTCTGGTTCAAAGTCAGACCAAACTTGAATGTCATTCGAGTGTGGGGGTGTCTGGCGTATGTGAAGCTCCCAGATCTGAAGATTCAGAAGCTGGGGACAAGGACTACGAAGGCGATCTTCTTGGGGTATGCCAAGAAGAGTGATGCTCGGAGATTTCTTGATATTGAGTCAAATTATATCATCGAATCTCACGATGCTGAATACTTTGAAGACAAGTTTGCAAAAGACAAAAATATTGTTCTTTCAGACATTTTAGAAAATGATGTAGGTGCAAATGAGATTGAAATCTCATATGGGCCAGTAGTCCAAGAAGAAGCTGTTGTTGATGAAACAACTCTTGTACCAGAACTCGCAAAGCCGTCAGCTAAGCGAGCGAGGAGACCGAAAGACTTCGGAGATGACTTTGTCACCTATCATGTGGAAGCAGATCCGCTTACCTATGATGAGGCGATAAAGACCAGAGATGCTATCTTCTGGAAGGAGACAGTGAATGACGAGTTTGACTCTATCACCTCCAATAACACATGGGTGTTGGTAGATCTACCTAAAGGAGAAAAGCCCATCGGATGTAAATGGATCTTCAAGAAGAAGATGAAGGCAGATGGAACTATTGACAAGTTCAAGGCCAGGCTGGTAGCCATTTTCTCAGAAACAGGGGATAGACTACTTTGACACGTACGCTCCAGTAGCTCGGATGACCACCATCAGGATGTTAATCGCTCTAGCAGCTATACATAAGTTGGTGATACATCAGATGGATATAAAGACAGCATTCCTGAATGGGGAGCTGACCGAAGAGATTTACATACAACAACCAGATGGATTTGTCGTCAAAGGTCTTGAAGACAAAGTCTGTAAGTTGGTGAAATCATTGTATGGTTTGAAGCAAGCTCCCAAGATGTGGCATGAGAAGTTTGACAAAGTTATTAGGTCAAACGGCTACAGAGTCAGCGAGACGGACAAATGTGTTTACACAAAGTTCGCTGATGGAAGAGGAGTCATCGTTTGTCTGTATGTGGATGACACGCTAATCCTAGGCACGGACATAGGCTGTGTCACAGAGACAAAGAAGTTCCTCTCAACCAAGTTCAGTATGAAGGACTTGGGGGATGCAGATGTCATCTTGGGCATAAAGATCATCCGGACAGACACTGGAGTAGCGCTGTCACAATCTCACTATATTGAGAAGATGCTCACACACTATGGGTATAAGGATCTTCCAGGGATCGATATGCCATACAGGTGTGATCAGAAGCTGAAGCCAAACTCAAGGGAAAGCGTCAGGCAGCTGGAGTATTCTAGCATTATCGGAAGTTTAATGTACGCAACCACTGCTACAAGGCCTGATATAGCTTTCGTCGTGGGAATGCTGAGTCGGTTCACAAGCAACCCAGGGGTTGAGCACTGGAAAGCTGTGAAGCGGGTGATGAGATATCTCAAGAAGACTCAGACATATACACTGTACTACAACGGGTATCCGACAGTAGTGGAAGGCTTCAGTGATGCTAGCTGGTGTTCAGAGATAGAAAGCGAGAGATCCACAGGTAGATATGTCTTTTCCTTGGGTAGAGCTGCTATATCGTGGAAGTCGAAGAAGCAGACTATACTCTCTCGTTCCTCCATGGAATCTGAATTCTATGCACTTGAAACTGCAGCAGATGAAGCAGAATGGCTTCGGGAGCTCATGTATGATCTTCCAGTGGTTGGGGCTCAGATACCGGCGATACCAATATACTATGACAACCAGGCGACTGCGGCGGTGGCATCAAATGACTTCTTCAACAGGAAGAAGAGGACTGTGCGGTTGAAGCACATGGCAGTACACGATCTTATCAAAAGAGGTGTAATTGCAATAGTTGATGTTCGGAGTCAGGAGATGTCACGACCCGCACCCTAGAGTTAGGGCACAAGACGTGGGTACGTCCAGCCTACGCCGCAGTATCGGCGGTAGAACGATGTCCTAGGTCACAACATCTAGCAATATAAGCTTAAACAGTTTATACTCCCCGAATGGGGTGACATGATAAAAGTAGACTCAATCACAACTAAGGAAGAAGAAGCACGATATGATATAAAACTCAAGGAAAAACAGATGATAACATAGCTGATAGATAGATAAATAAAACTGCTAAAATGAAAGAAAATCCCAAGTACATCAGAAAGTCTAAGTGTCTAAGATAATATAAATCCCAAATCCCAAGTATCAATAAGTACAATCATCCATGAATACTGAAATGAAAGCATCCTAGTCTAAGGGTGTGTCATCCACAGCTAGTAGGGCCTGCTGATGGTCCAGGTCCAACATCTCATCTAAGGTGGCACAGTAATAGGTATCCACACCAGCCTACTCCTCGTCCTCTGTAATATTTTCAACAGGTCCAGTCAGGACAGGAGCGAGCACAATACATCTCAACAGATCATAGCAGGTTAGAAAATATAGACATGCAGTAGAGTAAGATACGGGAACTGAAAGAAACATGGGATGTAAACAGAGAAAACTGTAATGGAAATAGATATACTGTAATAGAGAGCTAACTGTGGCTAGTGAGTCAGAGTACAATATAAACATGTGAATGGCATAGGAGATTCTGGAAACTATACTATGGAGTGATTCTGGAAACTACACTACTTGGATATTATTCACATGTTTACTTCTACTCCCCCGTACCCCCAATCAATACACAAGGATCCAGCCAGATTATGTTATGATTCCATGTGAAGGCCTACAAGGGGTGACACATGGATAGCCCATAAATGGGTGATTCTGGGAATGTCCACAATGGGGTGATTCTGGAAATGCCCATAAATGGGTGATTCTGGGAAGACTCTGTGATCATGAGAGTACATGTCACAAGTGATCGAAGAATCGTGAAGCATAGTGATACACCATGTAAGTGAAACGCACAGAACATGTAGTATACGATGCTCCCTGAGGGGATAACATCTCAAGAATGGATCCATATAGTACTAATCCGTGTTACCGACATGACAGTATCAAGTAAAGTAATCTAAAGCAGGAAAATAATTCTAACAGGATATGAAATGATCAGAGAATGTACTCGCCTGGTATCTGAGTGTCCAACTGAAAAGTACTGTCCGAGGAGTGGTGTCTGGCTCCTATTCAGAACAGCACAAGTCACAACAAGTCCAAAATGGTAAAATGAAGCACTAATATGCATTCTACATGAATCTAGGTCAAACTAGGCCAAAGTCAACTCTTGGTCAACTCTGGTCAACCCTAGAAGTCAAACTAGGTCAACTATGGTCGAACTAGGTCAAACAAGTCTACACTAGGTCAAACTAGTCTAGCAAGTCTATTCTAGGTCTAGTAAAGCTATACAAGCCCAATCTAGGCCTGTTAGTCAAACTGACTCACACAGGCCATAGGCTATTCTATCTAGGCCAAACCAAAACACATACAACATGCCAACTCTATATCTAACCAGTACACTCTAGATATATGTAATCTCAAACATAACACATAAATATGAAATACATATATAAAGTTCACACACAGTTATATATATATGGTACTTATATATATATAAACTAACATAGCCTATAACCTATAGAAAATTATCTACATGGATACCTATATGATACATAAACCATATATATATACACATTACATATTTACATACATTACCTATTAGCAAGTATTAACAAAGGAGAATAGGATATATATAGAGAGAGGGTAGAAAATATAGAGAGTGTGAAGAGTGAGGGAATGAAAGAGTGAACTGTGAGTGAGGGGGGATGTGTGTGAGAGTGTTTGTGTGCAGGAAATTTCAGAACAGTGAAGTGAGAGAGAGGAAGTGTGTGTGTGTTTGTGTAACCATTTGTGTCAACCTTAGGTTTCAGTCCAAACTAGGTGACAGAAAAACAGGGAGTGTATGAGAGTGTTTTGTGGGTGAGAGAGGTGAGGGGGACTGCCCACACATGTGTACCTCAAACTCAGATCCCAAAACAGTGAATGCAAGGACAAAACTAAAACTGAAATCAACCATCCTAGGTATGTACAACACTCCAATCCCAAACAACTCAGATTTAATATATAAATTTTAGAAAGAAAGAAAAGAATTCAATACATCAAACCCCCATCAATCTCAGGTATTAATGAACCCAGATTTTGAGTTCATACAACAACAATGCAAACTCAGGTTTGAGCTCAGCCCTTGACAGTTTCATATTTCCCCGAATTGGATCAAAACACCACCAAAGACACTCAAAATCAAAACCCAAGTAGATAACTAATAGGAGGACAGGTTAGGGATTTAATTATATGACTTAACAACACTTAAACTAGCTAAAATGTATGGCAAAACCACATTCGAAAACTGGAAAAAAAATACAGGATTAATAATACTGATTTCAGAAAAAGGGTAAATGACAATGATGAACAAAATCAAACTAATATGCAATTAAAATGGTTGGTAAAGTACTAATAGCATGTGCACATATCATATGAAGTGTTTGTGTCCCAGCAAGAGGACACAAACATGTCCAATTGATTAAAATACAAAAATAGTACACCGAGACATGGTAGTTAGGCACTGCGTCGTGCACAGGTGCACGCGTGTCGTGCACCCGACACAGCCCAAACTAGATCTCGTGCTCGTGTCAGTGGATGAACCTAGGGTAGACTTAGGTGTGTGTCACCCTGGTTCATGTTAGTACGTGTCATGTCCAGTAGTTCAAGGCCGTATCAGTGTGTGTTTATACAGTGCGCACAGTTCAGTGTTTTCCCCGTGCACGGCCAATATCTTCCAAACCCGACCATGAAGTGTCATGAAACTTGGGGAGAGGGATGACAGATGATGCCCCTAAGTCCCTACAAAATTTTGTGTCAAGACACGCCGTGTCGTGTCCTGTGGGTAGCCCGATAGGCAGGGGATTCCTGTAGCCGCGCGCGCGTGTCCAAGTGCGTGTGCACGAGTGTCCTAACGACACGACACAAGCACGAAATTGACTCAGAGCTTCAGAAATGGATAAGCGACACAACAATGCAAATTTCCATTCAAATACAATTCGAAATTAACACAAAAAGTTTCACTGAGGCATTTTCACAAACACAAAGAGCAGGACACTGATATGTGTCCTGTTAGACACGAAAGGACACAAAAACCTAGGGTTTCCTATTCCTACTGTTAGGTTAGGTCTAGGGCTCCCTATTGATGCAAAAATCTTAAGATTCTATGGTGTGGATAGAGAGTTACCTCAATGAATCAAAACTCTCCAAAAAGATTTAATGAGTGATGTTCTCCTTGATGGTGAAACTCCTCCAAATTGTTAGAAAACTGAGAACAACCAATTCCAACAGCAAGAAAACAATAATTAGAACCTATTGCAACTTGTTTGGATTAAAAATGAGGAAAAGTGGATTTTCTAGGGATTTTTGAACATGGGGACTCACCTCTTTCTTCTCTTGCAATAAATTCCTAAGGAAGAGGCTAGCCCTAGATTTTAGGAGAGATTAAATAGTAGAGGAATCCCTAGGTTGGCTGGACAAAATGTTAGGGTTGCTAATTTGGGCTTTGGGCCAAGTCACATAGGCTATGGCTAAGTTGTTTTATTAAATGGTTAGAACCATAAGTCATGACTTATGAAGTCTTAAGCCATATTAGCCTAAACAACTCCAAATCACTCCTAACTAGTTCCAATGACTTAAACCTCATTAAATTAGTCAAACCAAGGTTACTTAACCTAACTAAGTGGCCATAACCTAGATTAGTCACTAGGTTAGTCTTCTAGTCAACACAAGTCAAAGTCAACTATAGGCCCAAAATCAATTATCCTAAAAATCACCAAAAATCACCAAAAAAATTATATTAATTCTAATAAATTATAATAATACATAATAATTCCAAAAATTTCCAAAATTTGAAAAATGACTAAAATACCCCCAAGCTAGAAAAGTGGTAGTGACAAATCTACCCTCCTTAAAAGAATTTCGTTTTCAAAATTGAAAGACGAAATACATCTGATGAGAAGGATAGGAAGCATACCTCACGGTCCAAAAAGATAAGGGTAGCGCTCGCGCATCTCATCCTCCCGCTCCCAGGTAGACTCTCCTGGAGAATGATGCCTCCATGCGACGCGTACCAAGGGTATCACCTGGTTCCTCAGAACCTTCTTCCGTCGATCCAGAATCTCCACTGGCTACTCTGGATAGCTGAGAGAATGCCCAACCTCTATCTCTGAATGATCGAGCACATGGCTAGGGTCAGCCACGTACCGCCTCAACTGTGATACATAAAATACGTTGTGGACCCCCACTAGTACAGGCGGCAAGTCTAGCCTGTATGCAACGTCACCGACTCTCCCGCTGATAACGAAAGGGCCGATGAAGTGCAGGCTAAACTTTCCGCCTCTACCAAAATGTATCGTACCACGAGTCGGAGATATCCTCAAGAAAACCTGATCTCCGACCTTATCACAAGCAAGGTCTCAATTAATTATAATAAGCAAACATGATTATTAAAACACAAACAATCAAACCTAAACTAATCCTACTCTAATCTGTACCTCAAACTCCAAGGGCCTCCGGTGGCTATCGGCCTAGTGCCGATGTCTGTCCTGCGCCACGCGAAGTCTATCCCTGATGAGCTTCACCTTCTCTGCCGCATCAACAACCATCTCTGGCCCCAGTAAAGCTCGCTCACCAACATCATCCCAGGATAAGGGTGTACGGCACCTACGCCCGTACAGAGCCTCGAAAGGTGACATCTCAATGCTGGCCTGGTAACTATTGTTGTAAGCAAACTCCACTAAATGAAGATGATCCTCCCAGGAACCTCCAAAGTCTAGGACGCACGTCCGCAGCATATCCTCAAGGGTCTGAATAGTCCGCTCTGACTGTCCGTCCGTCTGGGGTGGTATGCAGTACTAAACTTGAGCTGAGTGCCCAAGCTGGTCTGCAGACTCCTCCAAAAATGGAAAGTAAAATAGCTATCCCGATCTGAGACGATGCTGACCGAAACTCCGTGAATCCTGACTATCTGTCGCATATACAACTCCGCCAGCCTCTCTGTAGACGTACCCACCTTGAATGGCAAGAAGTGGGCCAATTTGGTCAACCTGTCAACGATGACCCAAATCGCGTCTTTCCCTCCTGGTGTGCGCGGCAATCCGGATACGAAGTCCATAGTGATATGCTCCCATTTCTACTCGAGAATGGGCAGCGGCTGCAACAATCTACCGGGCCTCTGTCTCTCTGTCTTGACCTGCTGACAGACCAAACACCTAGCCACGAAGCGAGCCACCTCCCGCTTCATTCCTGACTACCAAACATGCTCCCTCAGATCTCGGTACATCTTGTTGGCACCCAGGTGTATGGAGTACTGAGATCTGTGGGCCTCCTGCATAACCTGCTCTCTGAGATCTCCACTGGGCACACATAACCTGGAACCGTGCCTCAAGGCACCATCCTCTGCAAGAGAAAACTCGCCCTCCAGCAATCCTGCTCGAACCTGCTCTCGGAGACACCGCAGAGCAACGTCCTCAAACTATGCCGACTTGATCCTCTCCACCAAATCTGACTAGATCTGTATCCCCCATAGCTGCATCTGCACTCCAAGCACGATCACCTCAATCCTAAGGCTCTCCAAGTCGGCAAGCAAATGTCGATCCATGGTCAAACACATGGCTGTCGGATACCTACTCAAGGCATCGGCAACCACGTTGGCCTTCCCTGGATGATACTGCAGTACAATGTCGAAGTCCTTTATCAACTCCAACCATCTGTGCTGCCTCATGTTCAACTTCTTCTGAGTGAACACATACTTTAAGCTTTTATGATCTGTGAAGATCACCACCCTCTCACCATACAGATAATGCTTCCATAGCTTCAGAGCAAATATCACTGCTGCCAGCTCCAGGTCGTAGATAGGGTAGTTCTTCTCATGGGGACGCAATTGCCTAGAAGCATAGGCAATCACCTTTCTGTGCTGCTGCAACACACAACCCAGCCCCTTTCCTGAAGCATCACTATAAATAGTGAAACTACCCGATCCTAAAGACAATGTCAGAATCGGAGCTGTCATAAACCGCTTTTTCAACTCATCAAAAGCTGCCTGACACTCCTCTGACCAAACATACTCAGCATCCTTCCGGGTCAACCGTGTCAACGGCTCTGCAACCCGGGAGAAATCCTGCACAAATCTCCGATAATATCCTGCCAGCCCCAGGAAACTCCTGATCTCTGCAACTAAAGTCGGCGCTGCCCATGCCTCGACTGCTACAATCTTCTTAGGGTCAACTGAGATACCATCTCCAGTCACAACGTGCCCCAAGAAGTCCACCCGGTCCAAGAAAAACTCACACTTGGAGAGTTTTTCATAAAGCTGCTCCTTCCTGAGAATCTCCAGTACTATCTGCAGATGCTCCTCGTGCTCCTCTTCAGTCTTAGAATATATCAAGATATCGTCTATGAATACCACCACAAACTGATCCAGATACTGGTGGAACACCTTGTTCATAAGGTTCATAAACACTGCTGGTGCATTGGTTAGCCCAAACGGCATAACCAAAAACTCGAACTGCCCGTACCGCGTCCTGAAAGCGGTCTTGGGAATATCCTCCCCCTTCACCTTTACCTGGTGATATCCCGACCTCAGATCAATCTTGGAAAATACCCGAGCTCCACTCAACTGGTCAAATAGATCGTCGATCCGCGACAGTGGGTATTTGTTCTTGATCGTGAGGTTGTTGAGTGCCCTATAGTCAATACACATCCGTACTGACGCATCCTTCTTCGGCACAAACAACACTGGTGCACCCCATGGCGACGAACTCGAGCGGATGAAGCCCTTGTCCTGCAACTCATCCACTTGCTTCTTCAGCTCCACCAGCTCGCTGTTGTTCACCCGATAGACATGCTGAGAGATGGGTTCCGCTCCTGGAACCAAGTCTATCGAGAACTCTATGTCTCTGTCTGGTGGCAATCCCGGCAACTCCTCTGGGAAAACATCTATATACTCTGCTATCAAGGGGTATGGAATCGCCTGCTCCTCGACCGAAACTCCACAGAAGACTCCGCTGCTCTGCTCTGCCTGACGTCTGGAGTACTCGAACTCTGGCTACCCCGGCGCTCTGAAGAGAACTCTACCCCCTCTATAATCAATACTGGCGTGGTGCCTGCTCAACCAATCCATGCCTAGTACTATATCGTAGTTCGACAATAGCATTACGAGCAGGCTCACCTCCAACACACGGTCTCCCAAAACTACTCTCCGACCCTTACAAACATCACGTACGAGGATAATGCTACCCCCGGTCGTGATCTTGTAAGCCCTAGACAATGATTCAGCTATGATACCGTGTCTAATCACAAAAGATACTGATATGAAGCTATACGAAGCACTGGAATTGAATAATACAAATGCTGGACTGGAGTCAAGAAGAACCGAACCTGCGATCAGCTCTCCTATCGCCTCTGCATCCTCAGCTGCCATGGCAAAAGCTCGCCCCTGCTGGCCTCCCCTGGCCTGCTGCTGGTGCTGCACAAATCGCTGTTGCTGAGTCGGCAGGACTGGTCCCCTCTGCTGGCCTGCTGCTGCCCTGGCTCCACCTCCCGGAGCTGCTCGTCCCGTGGTCAAGGTACACTCCCTCATCTGGTGATCTCCTGAGCCACATACCAGGCACTTGCCCAGCCTCTTCCTACACTCGTTCTACCCGTGCCCTGGCTTCTTGCAATAAGCACAGGTGGTGGCCTGCTGCCTCGATGCCTGCTGCTGTACCCTCTGCTGCTGATGCTGCACTGGCTGGTGCCTCGGCTGCTGAAACTGCTGTGGCTGGAACCTCTGCTGCTGGTGGTGCTGCTGCTGAAAGTGCGGCCTCTTGGCCGGTCCTCCGCTACTGCTGCCTCCCTGGGAGTCTCGCCCCCTCTTGAGCCTAAGCTCAAGATCATCCTCTGCAGCTAGTGCGTCCACCAGGATCTCCTCAAATGTAGCACTGCGGGCGTTCTTGGTGTAGGACTTGACCTCCTTTACCAAGCCCTTCCGGAACCTCCGGGCCTTCGTCGTCTCGGACAAGTCCTCCATAAATCTGCTCAGGCGGCAGAACTCCCCTGCGTACTCCTCCACGGACTGGCTCCCCTGGACTAGGGCCTCGAACTGGGTCTCGAGGGCTCCGAGTGCTGCGTCTGGAAAGAACTTCTCCTTGAACAGCTTCTTGAATGCTGCCCAAGTCTGTCCTGCTGTGCCGACTCTCGGGTCGGTCTGGTACCATGTACGGGCCAGATCCTGCATCATGCTGGCCGCTGCCTCTATCTGGAGCCTCATCAGAATCTCAGCCAGCCTGAAGATCTCCTCCATATACTCGATCCACTCATCGGCATACAGGATCCCCTCTGTCCCTCGAAAGTCTCTCGGGTGCATCTTCTGGAAATCCTGGATGCCCTTCTCCCATGGCTGGTGCGGCTGCTGGACTGCTACTGGCTGAGCCACGACTCTCTCCATTGCTGTCACTGCCAGCTCAATACCTCGAGTGAGCTCTGTCGTCTGCCTCTGCTGCTGGGTCTGCTGACCCTCCATGTACTGCCGAAAGAAGGCTAGTAGCTGCACTGCGTCCACTGTCCCTGGAGGTGGCTGCTGGTAAGGATCCTCTGGGAGAACTGGGTCATGCCTCCCTGCCGGTGGAAGTATACCCCCTGCTGCTGCTGCCGGGGCCTCAATACGAGCAAAGGTGGCAGGAGCTGTAGTCCCCTGGCCCTGCTGTACTGGCTGGGAGGTAGCAGTCCCCTCCATAGCATCCTCATGAATGGTACGCTGCGATCGAGTCTCTACCATCCTGAAGATAGACAAACAAGAGTATCAATTTCTGAGAAAGAAGCAAAATAACAAAGGCGGACAATTATAATTCAAAGGATCAGCTGACAAAAGGATTTTAGATGGCAATAAAAGAAATTTTTCTAAAGTGATTGAGTATCTTAAAATTTATGTCCTATATCCTACCGCAGGCTGTAGTGATACTCTAATTCGAATACCACTACACTTCTAGTCTAGACCTGCATGGGCCACCACTAAAAACGTGTCACGACCCACACCCTAGAGTTAGGGCACGAGACGTGGGTACGTCCAGCCTACGCCGCAGTGTCGGCGGTAGAACGCTGTCTTAGGTCACAACATCTAGCAATATAAGCTTAAACAGTTTATACTTCCCGAATGGGGGTGACATGATAAAAGTAGACTCAATCACAACTAAGGAAGAAGAAGCACGATATGATATAAAACTCAAGGAAAAACAGATGATAATATAGCTGATAGATAGATAAATGAAACTGCTGAAATGAAAGAAAATCCCAAGTACATCAGAAAGTCTAAGTGTCTAAGATAATACAAATCCCAAATCCCAAGTATCAATAAGTATAATCATCCATGAATACTGAAATGAAAGCATCCTAGTCTAAGGTTGTGTCATCCACAGCTAGTAGGGCCTGCTGATGGTCCAGGTCCAACATCTCATCTAAGGTGGCACCGTAATAGGTATCCACACCAGCCTCCTCCTCGTCCTCTGTAATATTTTCAACAGGTCCAATCAGGACAGGAGCGAGCACAATACATCTCAACAGATCATAGCAGGTTAGAAAATATAGACATGCAGTAGAGTAAGATACAGGAACTGAAAGAAACATGGAATGTAAACAGAGAAAACTGTAATGGAAATAGATATACTGTAATAGAGAGCTAACTGTGGCTAGTGAGTCAGAGTACAATATAAACATGTGAATGGCATAGAAGATTCTGGGAACTATACTATGGAGTGATTCTGGGAACTACACTACTTGGATATTATTCACATGTTTACTTCTACTCCCCCGTACCCCCAATCAATACACAAGGATCCAGCCAGGTTATGTTATGATTCCATGTGAAGGCCCACAAGGGGTGATACATGGATAGCCCATAAATAGGTGATTCTGGGAATGCCCACAATGGGGTGATTCTGGGAATGCCCATAAATGGGTGATTCTGGGAAGACTCTGTGATCATGAGAGTACATGTCACAAGTGATCGAAGAATTGTAAAGCATAGTGATACACCATGTAAGTGAAACGCACATAACATGTAGTATACGATGCTCCCTGAGGGGATAACATCTCAAGAATGGATCCATATAGTACTAATCCGTGTTACCGACGTGACAGTATCAAGTAAAGTAATCTAAAGCAGGAAAATAATTCTAACAGGATATGAAATGATCAGAGAATATACTCGCCTGGTATCTGAGTGTCCAACTGAAAAGTACTGTCCGAGGAGTGGTGTCTGGCTCCTATTCAGAACAGCACAAGTCACAACAAGTCCAGAATGGTAAAATGAAGCACTATTATGCATTCTACATGAATCTAGGTCAAACTAGGCCAAAGTCAACTCTTGGTCAACTCTAGTCAACCCTAGAAGTCAAACTAGGTCAACTATGGTCGAACTAGGTCAAACAAGTCTACACTAGGTCAAACTAGTCTAGCAAGTCTATTCTAGGTCTAGTAAAGCTATACAAGCCCAATCTAGGCCTGTTAGTCAAACTGACTCACACAGGCCATAGGCTATTCTATCTAGGCCAAACCAAAACACATACAACATGCCAACTCTATATCTAACCAGTACACTCTAGATATATGTAATCTCAAACATAACACATAAATATGAAATACATATATAAAGTTCACACACAGTTATATATATATGGTACTTATATATATAAACTAACATAGCCTATAACCTATAGAAAAATATCAACATTGGATACCTATATGATATATAAACCATATATATATACACATTACATATTTACATACATTACCTATTAGCAAGTATTAACAAAGGAGAATAGGATATATATATAGAGAGGGTAGAAAATATAGAGAGTGTGAAGAGTGAGGGAATGAAAGAGTGAACTGTGAGTGAGGGGGGATGTGTGTGAGAGTGTTTGTGTGCAGGAAATTTCAGAACAGTGAAGTGAGAGAGAGGAAGTGTGTGTGTGTGTTTGTGTAACCATTTGTGTCAACCTTAGGTTTCAGTCCAAACTAGGTGACAGAAAAACAGGGAGTGTGTGAGAGTGTTTTGTGGGTGAGAGAGGTGAGGGGGACTGCCCACACATGTGTACCTCAAACTCAGATCCCAAAACAGTGAATGCAAGGACAAAACTAAAACTGAAATCAACCATCTTAGGTATGTACAACACTCCAATCCCAAACAACTCAGATTTAATATATAAATTTTAGAAAGAAAAAAAAGAATTCAATACATCAAACCCCCATCAATCTCAGGTATTAATGAACCCAGATTTTGAGTTCATACAACAACAATGCAAACTCAGGTTTGAGCTCAGCCCTTGACAGTTTCACATTTCCCCGAATTGGATCAAAACACCACCAAAGACACTCAAAATCAAAACCCAAGTAGATAACTAATAGGAGGACAGGTTAGGGATTTAATTATGTGACTTAACAACACTTAAACTAGCTAAAATGTATGGCAAAACCATATTCGAAAACTGGAAAAAAAATACAGGATTAATAATACTGATTTCAGAAAAAGGGTAAATAACAATGATGAACAAAATCAAACTAATATGCAATTAAAATGGTTGGTAAAGTACTAATAGCATGTGCACGTGTCATATGAAGTGTTTGTATCCCAGCAAGAGGACACAAACGTGTCCAATTGATTAAAAAACAAAAACAGTGCACCGAGACATGGCAGTTAGGTACTGCGTCGTGCACAGGTGCACGCGTGTCGTGCACCCGACACAGCCCAAACTAGATCTCGTGCTCGTGTCAGTGGATGAACCTAGGGTAGACCTAGGTGTGTGTCACCCTGGTTCATGTTAGTACGTGTCATGTCCAGTAGTTCAAGGCCGTATCAGTGCGTGTTTACACAGTGCACACAGTTCAGTGTTTTCCCCGTGCACGGCCAATATCTCCCAAACCCGACCATAAAGTGTCATGAAACTTGGGGAGAGGGATGACAGATGATGCCCCTAAGTCCCCACAAAATTTCGTGTCAAGACACGCCGTGTCGTGTCCTGTGGGTAGCCCGATAGGCAAGGGATTCCTGTAGCCGCGCGCGCGTATCCAAGTGCGTGTGCACGAGTGTCCTAACGACACGACACAAGCACAAAATCGACTCAGAGCTTCAGTAATGGATAAGCGACACAACAGTGCAAATTTCCATTCAAATACAATTCGAAATTAACACAAAAAGTTTCACTGAGGCATTTTCACAAACACAAAGAGCAGGACACTGATACGTGTCCTGTTAGGACACGAAAGGACACGAAAACCTAGGATTTCCTATTCCTACTGTTAGGTTAGGTCTAGGGCTCCCTACTGATGCAAAAATCTCAGGATTCTATAGTGTGGATAGAGAGTTACCTCAATGAATCAAAACTCTCCAAAAAGCTTTAATGAGTGATGTTCTCCTTGATGGTGAAACTCCTCCAAATTGTTAGAAAACTGAGAACAACCAATTCCAACAGCAAGAAAACAATAATTAGAACCTATTGCAACTTGTTTGGATTAAAAAGGAGGAAAAATGGATTTTCTAGGGATTTTTGAACATGGGGACTCACCTCTTTCTTCTCTTGCAATAAATTCCTAAGGAAGAGGCTAGCCCTAGATTTTAGGAGAGATTAAATAGTGGGGGAATCCCTAGGTTGGCTGGACAAAATGTTAGGGTTGCTAATTTGGGCTTTGGGCCAAGTCCCATAGGCTATGGCTAAGTTGTTTTATTAAATGGTTAGAACCATAAGTCATGACTTATGAAGTCTTAAGCCATATTAGCCTAAACAACTCCAAATCACTCCTAACTAGTTCCAATGACTTAAACCTCATTAAATTAGTCAAACCAAGGTTACTTAACCTAACTAAGTGGCCATAACCTAGATTAGTCACTAGGTTAGTCTTCTAGTCAACACAAGTCAAAGTCAACTATAGGCCCAAAATCAATTATCCTAAAAATCACCAAAAATCACCAAAAATCATATTAATTCTAATAAATCATAATAATACATAATAATTCCAAAAATTCTCAAAATTTGAAAAATGACCAAAATACCCCCAAGCTAGAAAAGTGGTAGTGACAGGAGAACCTGGCAGATCCGTTCACAAAGGACCTCAAGCGCCAGTTGGTCGAAGACACAGCTTGTAAAATGGGCTTGAAGGCATTCTGATAGTGTGTCTTTGTAATCCTACCATAAAGTTTTATGCTATTAGTTCAAAGAAAAATCTACTAGGCATCTAACTTTTGGTTCAAAGGAGGTTCACTGACTGGGAAACTATCAGGTAATAGTGGGTACTTGTTCTCTGGAACATGGATGGGATACGGACCCATAACCACTGTTGTCTACTATGTATTTCCTGCAGAAAAAATAGATCCTGTGGAAGGTTGGCTTAAACGCCTTAATGAGTTCTCAGGCAGAGTGAATGCCTGGTGTGCTTTACAGGAAGCACGGTAGAGCAGCACTACAAGGAGTGAAACTCCATGCTACAGTGGGGTGACTCCACCATGAGGTTTCCAGGTCTGGGGTAATGCCTCGGCTTTGCAAGCCAAGTCATAGCGGCATAGGACCGCAAATAGGCAGGTAGCCTAATGTTGTATGACGTAATTAAAGAGTTGTAGACAACACTACAAAGGGGAGGATGGCCCCATATTACAGTGGCACGACACCACGATGAGGTACCCAGGTAGGGATAAAGCCTCGGCCTTGCAAGCCATGTCGTTGCAGCGTAACACCGCAAGGAAGCCTTAGGCTTCATACTGAGTAGATTGGCACTACAAAGAGGCTAAGACCTCATGCTACAGTAGTATGACACTACGATGAGGTTCCCAGGTAGGGGTAATGCCTCGGCTTCAGGCCATATCATAGCGGCGTAGCACCGCAAGGAAGCGCACGGCTTCATGCCATATCTCTTTAATAAAGAACTCACCTATAGTGTATGGAAAGAGATATCAGGCCGTCTCTTGAGGGTAAACTTGTAGACGTCTAAAATTATACACTGAAACCAGGCTGGCACAGGGCCTTTAATGTGCAGCCAGAAGCACACGTAACTACACTTTGTGAGTGGGAAAAATTACGATTGTGGTGCAGAATTCAAGGCGTAGTCCATTCTTGTATCACATTGTTATTTAACCCATGCGGGAAGATTCAAAGTCGTCAGCGACATCTATCCTAATACAAAATGGACAGTTACTGTGGGGAACGCTCAACCCTGGACACATATATATGTTGTGATATGTGGGGGATTGTTGGTGCTTTTTTTACAGGAGAGAGCTTGCTCTCAACATGCCTTGTAAAATTTTAGTCCCACATCGAAAATGTACCATGAGTTATCTCAACATATATATACTTGGTTGTGTTGTTGAGAGATGCACATGGGGTGGTGACCCTAAGGAGGGAACCATGTGGGTGATTTTACTAGGAGGTAAGAATAAGGCTCCAAGGATTAAGCATTAATGCTTTTGTCATTCTCTTGGATTAATTCCATTTGGAGCTAAGCCCCAAAGGAGCTTAGCGACTCGGACTCGGACTCGGGCTCATGAGGCGTAATGTGATATTTTGTTGGCGCACTTTGTACTTAGCACGTCAGCAGTCATGCGGCTCATATGCGGCCATGGGTCTTATGCGGTATGCGGCTCATATGCGGCCTCATGCGGACCATGCGGCGTGCGGCCATGCGGCCATGCGGCTCATGCGGCCCATGCGGCCCATGCGGTCCATGCGTCTCATGTGGTCCATGCGGCTCATGCGGCTCATGTGGCTCATGTGGTCCATGCGGTCCATGCGGCTCATGCGGTCCATGCGGCCATGAGGCTCATGCGGCCAGGCTGCTGCTGCCGCATGGAGGGTTCCGCTGACTGTGCAGACTACAAGTCAGTTATGGAAAGACTGATTCAATGCGATTAATTCAGATCCTATCTTTGTGGGATTTGAATTAATTTCGTTGCTATCTTTGTGTGATTTGAATTAATCTCGTTGCTATCTTTTTGGATTTGATTCAATCTTTCCATAACTGAAGAGGCGGCTAGGGTTTCCACCCTCTCTCTATATATACTCTCTTCTGGCCTCCTTTGTGGGGATCACGAAAAATTATAAGTCAGAAAAGGAGAGAGAGAGAGAGGTGCTGTTGCCGCCATTGCAAGTCCATCCAAGGAGTCAGAACAGAGGTGACTTCGAGCGTTCCACAAGTTCTTCAACTTGCTGGTTCCTGGAAGCAATTTGTGTGGGGCGAATCTTGCTTTGAGCAACGGTGTTTTGACACCCCAGCATTTTTCTTCTTCTCATCTTTCTCTAGATTATTGTAACTCGTTCTGTCCCAATTGCAACACGTTTGCAAGGAAGAACGAGAGATCTTCTCTTTTCTATTTTCCTCCTCCATATTGTAACAAGGTTATTTGGTTTTTGTATCATCGTAGATCTCTGTTGCATCTGTTTTACCATCTTTGATCAAGCCCCGGGAATAATACAAGTCTGGCTTATTTCTGAAATCCGATACCATTGCTCTGAGATGAAATGAGAAGGTAAACAAGAAATCCATGAGATCTCCGACTTGGCAAAACAAACGGAGCAGGAAAAAAAAAGCCAAGAAGGATATGAAGGTTACGACCGAATCTAAGGAGAAACAATGACGATGATGACAACGATAGGATTGAAAAACCAAAAGCTTTAATACGACAAAGCAAATCAACAACATTGATTGTATCGATGAATCATATAAAGAACCATGCAATTATACATGCAAATGACCTCTAGCCTAGTGGTTAAGAGAGATGCATGCGGCCCGATTGGTCAGGAGTTCGAATCCCAGTGGGAGCGATTCCAGCAACAATTTACCTGGTTCCAAAAAAAAAATATATATATATATATATATATATATATATATATATATATATATATATATATATATTCTTTAATGCTCTCTCTCTCTCTCTCTTTCTATATATATATATATATATATATATATATATATATATATATATATATATATATATATAAAGAGAGAGAGAGAGAGAGAGCACTAAAGTATGGGAATATATATATATATATATATATATATATATATATAGAGAGAGAGAGAGAGAGAGAGAGAGAGAGAGAGAGAGCACTAAAGTATGGCTAAATTACTCACAGAGAAAATAATTTGCTAAAATTACATGGAGAGAAAAAACTGCCCTTAATAAGGGCATTTTAGTTCTCCTATTTTTTATTAAAATATCCACACGAAAAAGCTTCTAATAAGGGCATTTTCTTTTCCTTTTTGAGTTTCATCTGCCAAAAAAAACAAAAAATATTTAAAAAATTAAAATGCTTTTCAACTTATTTTTATTTTATTTTATTTTTTATTCTTTTGGTCGGAGAAAATCCAAAATGCATAACATGAGTGTTTTCCATAAAATTTTCAAAAAATAAAAATAAAGTTCAAAACACAAATAGCATGGACGTTTTAGATTTTTTTTTTCCGCACCATGGTTCCCGATAATATATTATGATCCCCTATAATACATTATTAGTAATATGGTACTTTGATTAAAGTAGTAAAAAAATTGATACGACAAAATAACTCTGCCCCTCCCTACAACAGCACCCGCCCACATTCTCTACATTTTTTTTAAGGGATAATTTAGCAAATGCCCCCATTCTAAATGTTGAAATTAGCATATACCCTCACTATTTTATTTATCTAACAAATACCCCCATTTTTGATATAAAATAATAAAAATTTGAGATATACCCCCACTCTTTTACATAGGAGTGGGGGTATTTGCTAAATAAAATAAATAGTGGGGGTATATGCTAGTTTTCACATTTGGAATGGGGGTATTTGCTAAATTATCCCTTTTTTTAATGTTCGTTCAAAAAAATTAATAAAAAAAAAACCCTAAATAAATAAAAAAGAAATGACCTTGTTAAGGGCCAAAAATAAAAAATTAATAAGTATTAATTGTAAACACTTTTAATAAGTAAAAATAAAAATAAAAATTAAGTTGAAAATGCCCTTAGTAATGTTTTTGTTTTTAAATTTTTTTAAAATATTTTTTGTTGTCTTTTTATAGACGAAACTTTAAAAAAATAAATTTGAAAACGCCCTTTATAAAGGCATTTTCTTGTGGGTATATTATTAAAAAAAATAGGAGAACTAAAACGCCCTTACTAACCAAGGTTTTGTTCTCCATGTAATTTTAGCAAAACAAATACTCCGTGCCTTATTTAATCAAACTTTATATATATATATATATATATATATATATATATATATATATATATATATATATATATATATAACGAATTCGTATCCATATAAAATAAAATAAAAATAACATAAAAATAGACTTGAATCTTATGTTAATCCTAAATCTAATTATATCTTAGGTCTTACATATGCGAGGAATTCTTGAAGAGAATTTATATGGAATGGAAGAAGAAGGTGGTTTACATGTCTAACAAGCGAATCAAACCATAGGTGAGGACGATATATCAATTACATTAGGCTTATATAAAACTTGTACCGGCTTAAATTCTGAGGTACACATTTCCCAGGCCACCACCTTCCACAACAGAGACTAATCAGATCTTTCCGGTCAGATCTGATGGCATTTTCTGCACCAGTTTCCCGCAGGACTGAGACACGTGTCTAATGGCTTCTCTACATAAACCGGAACGACAATATTGCGATACGGCTCTGGTGTAAAATTAGAATCCACCATGTCTTCGGCAAAACTAACCAAACAAAACAGTAAGCCAGCCCCCCTTTCAATCTGATGAAAATAATTATTACAAATTTCAATAATTGTCAGACAGCAGAGGTCGCAATGATATTTGCTTACAAAATAATCTGTAATCATGGAAGATCCATTCTTGTTTCCAAAGACCATCCGATTATCCAAAATTCCATACAAGAAGAAGAATTACGCTAACATTAGGTGAAATAAGCGATAGGTGCATGACATCCAAATTACAAAACTAAAAGCAATCGAAGATACAAATTGTTATTCGATGGTGAAATTTCTTCGAAAACTTTATGGTTGACATTACGTTTTTGAAAGCTCCAGAGTCAGTAGCTGCTCGCTATCCGTGATATTGAAGAGTATGTACCCAGAACAGCACTGATAACGCCCACGACAATAATGATGACGCTCAAAATGATCTGAATAAGATAACGAAGATAGTTGTAATTAAATCATAGTGTAACACATTTTTGAAAGCTTCCCATGGCTAAGTCACGTCCTCTAAGAAAAAGACGAGACTATCAATATTTAAATGTAAAAGTACATCGAATGAAGGTTCTAATTATCCTTTCAGAGACCAAAGGAAAATTCTATGAGCACCGAGGTAGAGGATAACCAGTACAAACCTGAAGAGGGGTAGCTTTGCTCCTCGCTATCTTTAAGAAGCAGAGAGCTGGCATTATGACAGCCTAAAAAAAGTTACAAATAAACATGTTATGCTTAATTCTTCTCTACCCATAAAATGGTAATAAATGTACACGAACAGAATTTCTCTTAATGCCTCAAAAAGAAATTAATTAGCGTACAATTTACCTTCTTCAGAATGCATGCCTACAAGAGTTGTTGCAACTGAAAGAATTTTATTAACTAATGAATAACGTATATGAGACCTACTTCTCAATTGTTAATTTCTGTAGAAGTTAAATTTCCATTACTTGTACTTTGTTTCGACCAGTTTCTTGTAATAAATTAGATTACAAGTCGAGAACCTCCTAAGCTGACACTGAAACCAAGGATCATCAAATGGGAGAGAATAAATCATAAAACAAAGTATCAATCAGATACCACTAATAAAACTGTTGATCCAAATACATAAGGGCCAGCACCACATCCAAGGAGATTCAAGTCGGCCAAAACCTGTGCTTAGTACTTTACTCATTGCTCATATGGATCTCAAATGGTTTCAAACTCAACAGTTAACTGTAAGCTCACTGATTCATGTGCAAATCAGTGTACAGTCAAAAATATCACCACTATTGATCCTCCATAGCTCCGCAGCCCCCATTCCAGCCCCTATCACCTCGATCTCCCTTTTACTCAGACGATCCCCTTCACCTCCTACCAGCATCTCGCCGGGGACAAGAATTTGCTCCACAAACAAACTCTAATCCTGCTCCTCTCAAATCCAAGATTAATGATGGCTCTTGGATTTGTTGGAGTTCAGTCTGGATTTGGTAACAACATATTTGTGGAGTCTAAATCTGATTAAATAATTGATTTGATTTGGACGTCCATAATTGGTACTGGACTATTTTAGATGTAATAGAATTCTTATTTTAGGGTTTCTTATTTACAAAATTCTATTATGAACTAAAATAGGATGTTGATGGACTATTTCAGGTGTAATATGATTCTTATATTAGTGTTTCACATTTAGGAAATCATATTATGACCTAGAATAGAATTTTCTCATCATATATATATGGGGTGAGAGTAGAGGCACAAAGTATAACACAAAATTGAGATTCAGGGTACTCATCCACCTAAGAGAGAGTTCGTACTTTGTTCTTAAGACTTCGCCATATAAGACAAAAGGAGGAGATCTGATCGAGTAGTCGTCAACTTCGGTTAGGGAGATTGGACGAGTTGGTGAGTGATTCATTGTAATCTCTATTGTTTCTTCTTGAGTGTGGTGAGAGGGTTGAATCTATTAGGACAAAGGATTCAACATTGATTTTTTTTCAATCTTGTAATTTCATCTGAGTTATATAGATTGGGATTTATCCAAGCGATGAAGTCACCACAATATACTTGTCTTTATCTATGCTTTGGGTTCGTTATATGGGGGTTGGTTATTTTAGGTGGGTTGGTCTAAGTTTTCGCTGCGACAACGTCTCAGACACGATATCGCTTTCATACCTTGTTCGGTCATTATTTTTCCGTTCCGTTTATCTATTTCCAGCATTTATTTGTTGCTTTTACCGTTTATTGCTTGCATGCTGGTTTTAATATATCATTTTACTTTCCTTGCGATACTTGCTATCTAAGATTGATCCTACTGGTTTTGTTTGGTCATATCTCGTAGAAGAGTCAGAGGATCTACCATATCTTCCGTTCAATAGTTTACACCAGGAGGACCACCTCTTGAACACCTGACTAGGTTTCTGTTGTCATCTCCCACTATATTTTTTTGTATATTTGCTTGAGACGTTTAGCCACCGAACATCTGTTAACTCGTATTCTGGGATTATGTTACCACCTACGAGAAACATGATTGTATATATTCTAGACTACAGCTAGGCTAATTGTAGTATTTTTAGTATTCAATTTTGTATTACTAGCAACACGATTATCTATATATTTATATTCTGATGATCGTACATCTTGTCGCTTACTTGCTTGTCTGTGTTGACTGTTGGATTGTAGAGTAACCTCATGTCTATTATGCAGCTGTAACCGTACTCTTGGGTACCGGCATACTTTAAAGTACGCAGTTAGCCTAATATTGTCTCCGCTCTCCAGTATTCTGGTTCTGGAACATAACATCAACACACTCTAACAAGTTAGAACTTGGTGAAAACAAATCTAAATTGGAGACAGGAGAATAGAGAAACCGAAGATTTGAAAAAGTAGCCCGAGGCTTCGTCACAGAAAAAATTTCGCAAGAAACCATCTGAAGAAAGTTGGGACTTCGAGATATAAGAAATCCCATAATAATATCGAAGAAGACTTGGGGCTTCATAACAAAAGAATTTCCGAAAGATATCAAAATAGAGAATGGGGCTTCACAATTGAAGAAAATTATGGAAGAAAACATCTAAAGTACGTCAGGGCTCTAAAACAAGAAATTCCAAAAGAAAACATATAAAGTAGGTTGGAGCTCTGTAAGTAATTTTTTTGGAAAAAAATTCTAATGTAGGCTGGAACTTTACAGGTTGTGAAATCTCGTAAGGAAACAAAAGAAAATATATGAAATACGTCGGGACTTGAAAATATGAGAAATCCTAGAAGAGAACCAATGCGGTTGGGCTCCAAATAACGAAGAACGAGGCTTCGCGTATTGGAGGTCCGAAAGAAAGTAGGAGTCCGCCTACCCAATAAATTCCAAAAAGTTTTGTCCGAAATAGTCGTTGAAGATATAGTCACGAGCAACGCCAAAGAAGCAGCAGTAATCAAATCTTAAAATCGCCAGATATTTATAAGATGAAAGAGGAGAGAGGAGAAAGGGAAGAAATGAGAGAGAGAGAGAGAGCCTAGGAAGAGAACCTAGGATTCTGATACCATTTTGAAAGTGAAGGCTACATTGTGAATAGAATGGCGTTGAATTTTATTATGACTCTTGGCCAGATATTTAAAGTAAGGTGAAATGACATCACTAACCCTAACTAAAAATTGTAAAATACATAGAGCAAATAAATAACATATTCTTCAACAGAAGTATTTGGCATTGTTATTTGTTATGCCGCCCGAGAATCTCCGAGTCTTGAGAGTCTAAAGAAGCATTGGTCTAAGTTATGAGGGAATTCTTGGTAGTGCAATTAAGATATTTGCATGTACTAACAAAGTTAACAACAAAAAGCCTTTGTCCCAAAATCTTTGGTGCCACCTACATGAATTTGTACTCTTTAATGGTCGCATCTACCTTGTGTTAGCTGCTAAAAGATGACCCTCTTTACCACCTCTATCTAGGTTTTTATTTTCCAGCCTCTCACAATGCTAAACCTGTCACTCCTAAGTTTGCACTATCTCAATGATTCAAGAAATGCAATCATCCCTCAAACAATACTTTCTTTTATTTCCTCAGTTAATACTCATTTATGAACGTTCGTCCTAATACCAAACATTCACATATAATCTTGTCCAAAACTAATGTAAAGTGGTAAGGAAACTTAATGTAAAACCACGACACAAACCTACGGTACGACGTAATGAGTATCTCGCTCTTCATCTACTTTTACGTAATCACCCATCATACATGTCAACAATCTCCTTGACATAAGTAGATGTTATTTTCTATAAAAAAAAAAAACATAAGCCATTTACGTTTTATGCTTACAAGTACCTGAAATTACAATGTTAGTTATGAAGGCCCCTTTTGTACGGACTATAAGAGAATAGAAGTATATTCCTCCAACTTAAATGGCTGATAGACTCACAATTGTTTTCCCCTACTTGATTATTTCTAATGACACTTGAACCCTTTAATTACTTTCTCCAATAAACCCATCTCCCACAATCGACCTCTTCTAGATAAACTCATTCCTCTCCCAAACGAAATCCTAACCTACTATCTCTTGCCATCTCATTTCTTCCAAATTCCCTCCCCTGGACCACCATTTCACCCCAACACTCTTCTCCTATCTCATTAATCCAATATTCACTATCAACAGCATGAACCTCTCCCCATCTCACGATCGTGATTAATGGCATTGACACCATCCACAGCTCTACCATCATCTTTGAAGTCAGCCACCATTACCACCTCAATATCAAGCATCCTTACTGTCCTCCCGATGAAATACACAAAGAAGCCATATTCTCCTCCACTGCTGACTCATCTGTGTTCTTCTCTAGTACCCCACATTCTCCTGTTAGTCTCCACATCATCAACATCACTCCAGCTTCAACTAGGTCTCTACCGACGTCGAGCTTTGTTGAAATACCATTATTATCAATTATTAGGTGGGTGAGCTTTGTTGATAACGGCTTCCAATGGAGCTAAAAGATAATGGGTGAGCTCGAAAATGAGAAAAACGGTGCTTACCTTGTTGAGCATTACTCACCTCTCTCCCGTGGAACTCTCCTTGCTGTTTAAGGCTCCATTAATGCTATGACTTGAGGATACTTTTGTCATTAAACACCCTTCTTACACAAATACACACAGGATGAGACCTAAGTTCGGATTTTTTAAGGGGTCATATAAAAAAAAGTGTAGACACGGACTTATATCTAAGAAACCCTTCTAATATCAGCCACATAATCTCCCAGAAAACTTGACTACACCATCACTAACTCGACTGCATAATCTTACGTGATTTTTTTTTGCTTAATTATATTTCCAACATATATCTTAGTAAGTAAATAGATTTCATGGTAAACATTCCCAAATGTCCAACTTGATCTCAGATGTGACCTTTCTTTCTTACTCTTTCCCTTAAGTTTTGGTAAATTACTCCCAAATTAACATAGCGATAACCCTAATAGTTGGTGCAACTTTATGTATCTCCTTCCTTCTTAGAGATAAACACCAAAGTGCAATGTAACAGTTCACTAACAAACTGTCATGTAGGCTATCAATTATCAACAAACTTATCTTATGAGCAGATAGAAGCATCTAGCGGCATGGCAAACATATATTCTCACTCAACTTATGAAACTCAAAAAAATTCTCCTTATATATATGACAATCAGTTCTACAAAAGATTAACCAAGAACATACCACAAGAATACTAAGGAGAGAACCAATCAAAGCCATCACAAGACCTGCAACACAATAAAAAGTTGGGTACATATTAGTTCATACTGATAAGAAACAAATTTGTTGCAGCCAAACAAAAATGTAAGCCTACATACGAATCTAACAACAAAACAACAAAGGGTTTTCCCCAAATATTTGAGGTCAGCAAAACTACATATTATCCAAAAACAATAAATAATTAAGGTCTAATACTAATCAAATTCTCTTGGTCACTATCCAAGATCTATAAAAGACAAAAATGTGGTAGAAGACAAAAATGTGGAATAACAAATAAGTTGTCAAACGTAACAAAAAATGAAGCATAACTAAGTACATACTATAGATGTATTTGTGTTTGCAGTTTGCACATATTGCCCCATACATCTGTATGCCTGCCTCCAATCACATCATACACACACATCTGATGTCTACACAAACCAGAATCAACTTTCTTATAAGCACAGGTGACAACAAAGGTCTCTATTCCCAGGCAAAGTAACGTGTAAGATTCGAAGAGAGAAGTGTAAACTTCAAGACTCTTCAAATAAAACAGTTTGAAAAATGCTAGAAGGATAGTAATATAAGATCAGCATATTAAACAATAAAAAAAATAGAATGGTTACATACAAGCATTTATTTTAGAATGAAAAGTGGGGAAAGACACCCCCCCCCCCCTCTCTCTCTCTCTCTCTCTCTCTCTCTCTCCACAGCGTGTTCCATCAAATGGTAATTAACGGAATACCCAAGTACAAGGAGATAACTTCTCAAAGAAAAAAGAGGAAAAAGTAAAAGATGTACACCCCAAAACAAAACCGGGACAATCTGCCAGCTAATTGAAACTTGTCGTAGCTAGAATCCATCACTTTCTTTGACAAGAGATAGTGAATATCTTCAGTGTTATAAATTTCGGTAGACGAATTCGGTACGCCGAAGGGGCGCCTAACGCCTAGGTGGCCGCACTGAATTTCTTTTCTTTTTTCTTTTTGGGGTTTTGACTTTTGAAAAATTTTGAAATTTTTTTGAAATTTGAGATTTGATTGATTTTTTTATTGAATTTAATGAATTTTTTATTATTGTTTTTAAAATCTGAATTTTTTTGAATTTTCAGATCTAAAATTTCAAATTTCTGAAATTTTAAAATTCAAAATTTTGAATTTTCTGCCATGGCCGAACAGGGGCTGATTTGGCCGAACAGGCCCGCATAAGCGCCAAATAGGTCCGCCTAGGTCCGAACAGGCGCTTAGGAGACCGATTTGGGGGTTTTCGGTGCAGCAGACGGCCGTCTAGCGCCTAGGCGCCGCCTAGGTGGCCGTCTAGGCCGATTTTTAGAAAACTGAATATCTTCATCTTCCTCCTCACTCTAGCACAACGATTTTGTTCTAAAGACCACAATCAAGACATTGTCAAGAATCACCTGGTTCATGTGCAAGTTAATGAGCCAGCTTCCAATAATATATTGGACCCTGAAAGTTAACGAGCCAGCTTCCAATAATCTACTGGACCCCTCAAGGAATGTGCACTTGGTTCCTATAGTGACTCAGTCTACCACCGAATGACCCGTCCCCTTAAACATGAGCATTCAACTTCCTGTAAATGACTCAATTCTTTGCTGAATGAACAGTTGGGTTCCGCAATTGACTCGACCCTTGCAAATGAGCCTCGGCTTCCCTTAAGTGACTCGGCCTCTTAGTGACTAAACACTTGGTTTCCTCGTACCTTTGTAAATAAGAATTCGGCTTCCCATGAGTGACTCAACCCCTTGTCAAAATGAACACTTGGTTTTTCGTAAACAACTTGTCCCCTTGTAAATTAGCGTCTCTCTTCACATAAGTGGTTCAGACTCTTGGCAAATGAACACTCCAGTTCTCGTAAATGACTCATCCAGAATATACACTTGGGTTCCCGTAAATAACTCGTTCCCTTGTAAATGGAGAGACTCTGCCCACCAATGAATGGACACTTGGCTTCTCGTTGGATAATCACATTGCTTTCCTTCCCATTTCCAGTATGACTTTGACTTGAAATGCATATATTTTGGGGATGCCTTAAATATGTGCACGATCCAACTCAAGTAATGTGCTAAATTCAAATAAGATGAAAGGATTGATCAAATGAGTTATCATCGTATGCAGATTGAACAAATAAAATTGTTGGACCGGATTTTGAGTATAGAAGGAAGTTGGTGATCAAAGATAAATTTGTGTATCAATGAAATCAAATATGTTTCGAGGATCGGATGAAAGCAAAATTTTACTTGGTCGGAATTAAAACGTTATTATCGTGATTAAGATTGTAGTCGGAAGAGTGAAATCGAGTTGTGCATAATAAGAGTTTTGGATTTTGATTGATTGATTGATTTAAGGGTTTGAAAATTTTCGGAAGATGGAACGTAAACGATGCAAACGATAACTTCAGAAGATAGTGGAATTGGTTAGCAAGAATTGATTATCGAAACGTGCAAATTTTGATTGAGACTTTGATGCAGTCAGGTTTAAAAGATTGGTTGGAAAGTTTAACTTGAAGTCTTGAGGATTATCATAATTTGGTTAAAGGGATAATACTGGGCTTCGACTGGGTTATGAGTTGATCTATTTGATTATGTATTTGATTCGAAATGATTAAGGATATCGCTCGGGTGGGTTTGCCCTAGAGTTAAGTTGCATGTGTGTGCGGCGAGACATAGTTACCCCACGTATTGGAAATAACAGCGCGAGACGCATTATGGATGGAGACATGATTTGATGATTATGTTGTGAAATGGTTAGCTTGTCTAAAATGACTTAGTGTTCGACGAAATTGACTAAGGCGCAGAGCATGACTGTGATTGATAAAATGAATAGGAAGTGTGTTCGAAAGATCCTTAATGATGTCAGGTGAATGCAAGTTAAGTACAAGTGACAAGTTGATGAGTGTATACTCAGTAAGTTTCGAGGACGGAACTTTTATCTGAGTGATGTAAAATGTAGTACCCCGCCCCGCTCAAGTCAACCGGAGGAATCAAAACACAACGACGTTTGGACTTGGCTATGCAACGGCTTGCTCGAAGTCCCGTTCGGTCGAGGCAACTCCTTGTTCAGGTGGGTGGCTTCGGTGAACTTGTCTATGCTTGGTCTTCACACTAATAAACTGGATGTTTTGAATGCACTGAACAGGTTTGCTAATAAAAGAGACGTACCCACATAGCTAAGAAAATAATCCCACTCTGAGTCAGATTGCATAGAACATGGAAAATATGGAAAGTTAAATGCTTAGATAAGCACATCACACTGAATTTTCAAATTGGCACTTAATCTTTCGATCTCACGACTTTGACAAAAGTAGCGTTTTGATGTTGACACAAAGATTATCAATTTGCTTGACTTGGTAGGCACGGCCCTACGATTTCATTGCCACATTTCTACGGTTTTAAAGACTTGTCATATAGAGTATGACTTGATTAATGGCACGACATAGAACACGGTTGGTTCAAGTTGAAAATGCAAGAGGCTAACAAGTAGACATTCCTAATTTGAGTCAAAGGTATGGTAACATAAATAGAAAGTACTCGGAACTGTAGCACACCAAGGCTCCGTGAAACAATAGAAATACGTCAAGGCACTCCCTGAAACAATAGAAGCTCGCTGGAGCAGACCCTGAAAGAATGGGTGCTGCAGAAAAGAAAGAAAAGTCTGGAAACACTGTGAATGAATAATGATTGTGTAGGATGGTAAGTTGAGTTGAGTCTTGCATGGTTATTGGACAACTTGTGCACAAAGAACGGCTCTCCGAACGGTAACCCGGAGACGGGGCCAACTTCGGCCTGGGAGGAGCAAAAGAAAATAGCCGTGTTGGCATACAACACTCAGATGGGTTATTCGAAAACTTTCAGCGGGACTTTCTACCTGCATTGAAAGGGTCGCCGTCTAAAACCCGACTTTGTCCAAGATAGCTTGTGATGCTAGTGACCCTTTCATATAGATAAGTAGTCGCGTGCATACCTTAGATTGAGTCAAGAAGTGTATGGACGGTACAAATTGTAGAAGCATGTAAAAGTGCAATCGTGACAAATGCGCAGGTGATAAGTTGTTGCATACAAACTTCACAAAAGCGCAGCTATCCAAAAGCGCAGACAATGATAAAAAGTCACAACAGACACAGATGGTGCATGAAAAGTTCATTATTAAAATCATGTTTACAAAGATCTATTACAGATTCTTCATAATTACACATAAAGACTAAAACACCTAAAAATCTACAAGTGAGCAATCTTCAGAAAGTGCGCAGCCCTTCAGACACGCAGCTTGTCAGAGCGAATCACAATCCCGTCAGAGCAAGCCACTTCCTAGCCAGACACGGAGGAACTCCAATATGGCTAATGAAGCAGCCATTGGCCCGAGCCATAATGCAGCTCCTGCTCGCCATACTACTGCGGCTCTTGAGTAGGGCAGAGCACAACATGTGGCTCTTCGGATTGGCAATCAATCCAAACCCGGAAGCTTGGATCTCGAAGACCTCCAAGATGTTGTTCAGGTTCGAACTCCTCATGCCAAACGCTCAAGTGCATCTCAAAATCCAGTAGCAGTTCTTCTACAAGGACATAGCTTATTTGAACGAAGAGATCCATAACCAACAGTCGACTTGTGCAAAATCAACGGCCGTTCGAAACCAAGTCAGGATCGAGCATGACGGTTGGAATGCTAAGATGTAACCCTTCAAAAAAGCTTTCCTTTATATAGGCTGAGTGCAGTCCAACCCACATGCCACGTGGCCGTCGGTCAAAAACTCTCAAATTAATAGGATTAACCTAGGACTCAGCACAAGGAATCTCATTTAATATATTCATTTGACAGAATCCTATGCCACAAACTTCTCGAATTCTCCCAAAAGATGGCAGCAATTAAAGAAGAGGATGACTGGCTCATCCGTTAAAAGAGCAGTCATTAAATTGCTCTTGTGACTTCGTCAAAAACTAGCTCCTCCGACTCAGAAGCGCAACCACTTCAGTTCGACTCAGAAGCACAGCAGCTTGACTCAGAAGTGCAGCCACTTCAGCTCGACTCAGAAGCGCAGTCACTTCGGTTCGACTCAGAAACGCAGCTCCCTCGCTTCAACCCGGAAGTGCAGCTCCTTCCATCCCACCCAGAAGCGCAACCCGTTCAATGGCTCCTTCAGCTGACAATTTGTTGCCTCAAGCACAAGTCTCCATGTCATTTCAAAGCACAGTGACTCCGTCGTCTTCGAAACATAGTCTCCTCGTCGTCACTCCGTCGTCTTCGAAACACAGTCTACACGTCGCTCCAAAGCACAGTGACTCCGTCGTATTTGAAACACAATCTACTCGTCGTCCCCAAAGCACAGTAACTCCGTTGTCTTCGAAACACGGTCTACTCGTCGTCCCAAAGCACAGTGACTCCGTTTTTTTTGGAACACAGTCTCCTCGTCGCCCAAAAGCACAGTGACTCAGTTGTATTTGAAACAGTCACCTCGTCGTCCAAAAGCGCAGTGACATCGAAGCCTCACCAGAAGCGCAGCTCGTATAGACGTGCAGTCCTATGAGGTGGCATTGTTCCATGTGGCAAGTCGGGTATCTATATCTTTACAGATATTGTCCAATCGGTTTGTTTATATCACCATTCCCAAGGATAAGGACGGAGTTTGTTCCTATGGACGAGGGTCATATCCAATCGGTTTGTTTAAACCAATGGCCCCCTAAGATAAGGACAAAATCCAACTTCGGGGATATGATCAGAATCTACTCAGGTTCATCCAATCAACATTAGACGCACGCCATATGTCGTTTACCCAGTTATGTTGATAACTCCCTAATATCTTGATAAAAGAGAATCTCAGTGTCCGCCACGTGTCAGCTCGTCAGCAGCCCTCACCGTGCAGCTTCAAGATTCTCTCATATCTTCACGTGGAGCGTTCCTGCACAACCCTTATGCACATCGCATATGTGCTCCCCTATACATAGGAGTTTTCCTTCGATAAGGAGGCTTCGAAATCTTCATAACTTCGGCGTCCTCTCGATTGGCAACCCAGAGTTCCAGTCGCAAGCACCAGAAAGCCAGAGCAAGTTCAACTCGTCGTCAGATCGTCAACGGAGTCAAAGAGCCGCTGCAGTGCTCGATCTCCACCGTCAACTTCCCCAGAAATTTTGTACTTAGATCTCCTGTTTAGGAATCGATTGTACTCTTTACACGTTTAATGTACAAAAAGTTCGTATAACCTTTTGTCATAGCAAACAAGATGGTGACTCTGCTAGGAACTTCCTTCTCCTCTAACGAGAAGGTGGTGACGTAATCTGACGACAACTTGCTGGGATCTTCTCAAAAGGTATTGGTTGTACGTTTCGACCAACAAGCTTTTGAAGATCTCCTTTCTGAAGAGAAGCCGAGTCCTTCGAAGCGGATTATAAAACCGAAGAACACTCGACGTACCTGGGTGCCGTAGGCTACTGCGAAGAAGATTTCGGCTATTGCCGCCATGCGGTCTCGCTCAATTCCCACTTCGGGAAAGCGCAGCGAGGAGTGCGGCTCCCCTATGACGAGCTTGACAAATGCACAATGCCAGAAAAAGCACGCAATGACCCACCCGCTGACGGAGGAAGCTTCGCAGGCGAGAACTTGTCTTTGACAAAATTGTCTACCCATCGGGTAAGGCTATATTGGATTCTGAACGTTACGCAGCTTTTAGGGGTAACGTAAAGAGATCCAAGGCAGCACGTGCCTTACACGGCCAAACTGCTATGCCAATCACTCTGTTGGATTCTGAATACTACGTACCTTCTAGGGGTAGTAGAAAGAAGTCCAAGGCGGCACGTGCCTTGCGCGATCAACGTGCTATGCAAGAGCTGACCGAAGGCCTGCGTTAACAGTCATGCGCGCAGCCAACGGAAAGCTATACAAAACTGGTCCGAGTGCTTCGAAGCCTCAACCGGTAAAAATCCACTGTCACTTGAGCGCTCATGCGCGTGATTCAAGTCAGGGGGTACCTACTATAGAGATAGACTCGTGCGAACAGTCTTCCTGTAATCATGGAAGGAGTTTACCTCACCAGCAACTCTCTGATCAGGGCCTAAGCATATCTCACGCGCAGGAACGAAAAAAAGGGGAAGCTATCTCTACATCCTCACTCCTGCGCGCAGCTTCCCTGCGCGCACAAAAGGAATATAGGAATGGAGACCTCAACAACTCCCCATAAAACATAAAGCAAGGGAGGAGTCTGCGGCGCAGGGTATGTCTAAACCAAGGCACAACTGCACCCAGATCACCATCAACTATTGTTGTTGCCAAACAGCTGCTTTGCCACCAAAGAGGCGGTCCATCTTCCAAAGACTGCGACCGATGGCGTCTAATGAAGAAGAAGATGAACTCCGCGTTGCTTCATGCTACGCGACGCGGCGTTCTCCGTATCTCAAGAAGCTTTCTAAGAATCCTCTCGTGTCGGCCAACAAGCCTAAAAACCAACCTGGGGGTAGCAAGACGGCACTGCCCAGTACGGGTGTGTTCCAAGGCACGCGCTGCAAATTAGGATCATTGCCGCAAGGAGATGACGCTTCAGCTACAACATTAGTTGGGAGTAGCCAACCCTCCACCATTCATGACAATCCCTCGTTTCAACCCAATGAAGGATTGTATGACACAGACGCTTCCGCAGGCGCAGGCAGTCAAAAAGCTGGGGGTAGCAATTACAATGAGTCTAATGATGATTGCGACAGTTTATCCTCAAGACAACGGGACTCAGGCGTCTGAACCAGAGAGCGAAAGATACATCGTCCCTTCTACTTATCCGCATATGATGTCCGTGTTCATGGCCGAAGGCGACAACGTAGACAGCAGCGAGGGATCCGGTCAGCAGAAGCGTATAGAGGCCCTTGAGACAGGCCTAAATATGTTAAACGATACTATGAAGACCTTGGCTTCCGTCGTCTTGGAGATCAAGGAGAAATTAACACCCACTGTCTCCACTCCTGCAAACCAAGACCCAGGGACTAACGGCGGATCGATTGCGCCTTACATCCTGAGCCAAGCAACGCCCCCGTCATCTACTCCATCAACAACGGGACCTGCAATGTCGAATGACGTACAACAAGCCCTCAAAGAGTTGTAGCTCACCACGATGCAAGAGAAAAGCGTGAATCACTCCAAAAGATGGGAATTCGGCAACCATATCCTGCCGAATGGGATAACGTAGTCTATCCTCCCAAATACAATCCGCAGACGCTCACGTCATTCGATGCGAAGGAGTATCCTCGTTGATACTTGAGGTACTTCGTCTCAGTAACCGAGCATCTGCCAAAGGACGACGCTCTGCTTACCAATATATTCGTAGGAGCTCTGCAGGGGGTAGCCTACGAATGGTTTTGTAGCCTCCCGGACAACTGTATTTTGTCGTTCAAAGACTTGAAGTGCCTATTCCTCAATCGATTCTACGAAGGGGGAATGGACATGACGATGTTGAGTCTCATGGCCATCGTCCAGAAGGAGAAGGAACCTGTACGCGCGTACATTGAGCGCTTCCGCCAGGCAGCCCTGAGGCTACCTCATGGGATACCCGAGCCCATGCTTATGGACTCATGCTGCAAAAACATGCTTCCTGCAATCAAATTGTGGCACAGTGCTCCATGCATAGAGTAGACGCCTTTCATTACAGAGGCGGATGTGGCGGAAAGAAAAGTCCAAGATGCGCAGCTATTGGGATTGAGTTTCCCATCACTCGAAGACAAAGGGAGGCGCTCGTCTAGCAATAACCCTGTTCCCAAGGACGGTAAAGGAAAGCAAGCCATGACCGTCAACATCTCTAAAGGTTCAGTAACAATGACCCCGAAGCCGGCCGAAGCGCAGAGGCCGAAAGAAACTACTCCTTCAACGACGAAGACACACTAGAACTCTTCGATATGTTGACAAGGGGTGGTAAACTTCAACTCCCGCCTCCAAAGCGTCCCGATGAAGTAGAAAAGGTGGACAACCCGAAGTATTGCCACTATCACCGGTATGTCCAACCATTCAACACGCGATTGCTACGCGTTGAAAAGACAAATCCAGCACCTCATCGACGCCAAAGTCATCTCACTTGACTATGAGGAAAAGACTATTACTGCCAGCATGGTCACTCTCCAGTTCGGTAGTTTTTCGAAGATAGAGGCTCAGGACGGCGGCGTCCCCATCCCGAGAGCAACAATGGAAGTAGTCAATCTTCCACCGGCCCGTGACAACGCTCAAGGCCTCATCCGATTTACAACGCCGCGAGACGAAGTTATGTGGGTCCACCCTGATCTTGTTCCAGACATGATGATGCATGCAGCGCACTCGGTCAAGGGAAAGAAAGTCAAATCAAGTCGCATGGTCTCTACATCGACTGATGACACTCTAGTACCACTTGCTCGGCTCACCAGCGAGAAGATAACCATGCTCCAGAGGAAGAAACATCTCCACCGGTTACGGCCTCTGCTGTCACGCCCCGAGTCGACAAACCGTTCGTCCCCGGTGTTACTTTGCCGATTCGATCGTCCTCGCTAAGGCGTGATGCCGCACGAGCCTGGAGTTGCGCTCGTGCAAGGCAAGATGACAAGTTCTCAAATGGTTATCTTTTCATTTTGATATTAATACGCCAAGTCGAAACTTCACAATTCACATCAGAATATAAGACGCAGTATAGGAAGATAGAAATGCTTTTCATTCATAGCTTGCAACGAAGTGCAAGTCGTAATTACATTGGATGCCGTTGCGGCTACATTGATTGAAAACATAAAGAAAATACATTCGACAAGTTGCCTGAACTACGCTTGCCGTCCCATACATTCGCCCCTTTATACAAAGTCGTCGACTTGAATTGGCTTCAAAATACTTCAGCATAGGAAGAGCTTCAAAACGCCTCTCCGTACTTCAGCTCCAGTTTAGTTGAGCGCGCCCGTCGCACCTGGGGAAATTGGGGGAATGGGATTAGCACACTTGCTAAGTGGACGAGACGAACCCACTCGTCTAAACCGACTCTGATTGTTAGGGTAGGCATGCTTTAGCGTTGTCTTTCTATTAGAACTAAATGAATTCAGTTCATATTCGATAGCCATCTTTGCGTAATAAAGCATACAGTGAACCATAGCAGTTTATCATATTTCTTACCACGGCCGTGCTCGTCCCTGCCTGAAAACAGAGATAATATTTACACCTGCATAAGACAATAGGTGAGCATGCTACTATCTTATATGCGGTCATTGATGTTACACATCACATGGAACTATCTCAATGGCATTTCGGCCCCCTCAGTCTAGGTTGCAAGCCTGACTGACGGTTCCGAAATACATCAGTGCCGAAGCACGATTAATCATTCCCCCTAGGTCGAGTCGATTCCGATGCCCCGGATATCGATTCGAGAAAAATATCAACTTGTGCACAAGCTGTCCATGACCATGCCAATGCGTGAACAGTTTATATATGCAACCAGTTTTGTATAGCGCGGACAGTATTGAACGACATTATCATTTCCTCCAACTCATGCAACGTTTCATTTTCCCCAAGCTGTACTCCGATTTAGCGTCCCGTAGGCACCAAATTGTCCGAGGCATCATAACCCACGATCGACGTTTCATAATATTTTGCAGCACGTAAAATAGTCTATCTTTTTACTAGAACCTTAAACTTTCTGGTTTATGTGATAGACTTGTATTTTCAGAGTGAATTTCTCTAAATCGATACGTTTTCCCGAGTTCTTGGACTTAGTGGATTGGCATGCAATTAACTTGGCATCGTTCGATTTGAATGAATTTGAAGAAAGGAATAAGTTTGCGGGACAGAGTAGAAAAGAAGGGGGCGAATCACCCACCTATTACTTTGCTTCGTGCCGATCGTCCAAGCGCTACGCAACGTCAATCCTTAGTTACGCGAGCTCCTGCAATGGTTCCCCTTGCATCGAAATTTGTAATTGCATCCATGAAAACGACGCGAAAGCACTTCAATCAAGCCCAACGGCAAAGCTCCAAGAAAACCATACAGCGGTCCGGTCCCGTCGAAGGGACTCTTATAGAGAACTCACTCGCCGAGACGCAGCCCGCTGCATCTAGGACTTATTCCAATAGAAGTCGTTCCATTAGTTGGATCGATTCTCGTAACTTCCGTCCAAATCGATTTGAATCGATGCCGCAAGGCGTTAACGTTTACCAAGCTTAGCGATCGAGTCAGATGGCCATCTAAGTTCCCGGCCGATCTGACTCGGCGCAAGCATATTATGAAGTTCCGTCGCCTATCGAAAGCGGGGCGCTACATAATATACCACTAAGAAAAAGTTTCGTCCCGAAACTTAAGAACAAGGATCTGACCTTAATTTATACAAACAATGCGGGGTACTTCTCTTTCATCTCCGCCTCCATCTCCCACGTCGACTCCTCGACTGAATGGTTCCGCCAAAGCTCGCGGACCAAGGACATCGACCGATTTCGCAGCACCTTCTCCTTGCGGTCCAAAATTTGAATAGGCTCCTCCGAGTAAGACAAGTCAGTACGTAGTTCCAACTGATCGAAGCTAACCACATGACTTGGATCGTGCACGTATTTTCGAAGTTGTGAAACGTGGAAAACATCGTGCACATCAGCTAAGGCAGGAGGTAGTGCGATCCGATAAGCAACCGTCGCAACTCGCTCAATAATCTCGAAGGGGCCTACAAATCTCGGGCTCAACTTGCCTTTAACGCCGAACCGCATCACACCGCGCATGGGCGTTACTTTCAGAAACACATGGTCCCCGACCAAGAACTCTAGCGGTCGTCGACGAAGATCTGCGTAGCTCTTTTGTCGACTTTGCGCGATGCGGAGTCTATCTCGAATCAAGCGGACTTTTTCGACGGCCTCCTCCACCAGTTCTGGTCCAAGCACTTGTCGCTCTCCGACTTTATCCCAGCATATCGACGAACGACACTTCCTCCCGTAGAGCGCTTCTTATGGAGCCATCTGAATGCTCGACTGATAACTATTGTTATACGCAAACTCCGCAAGCGGCAAATGCGTATCCCAACTAGTCTTTAGGTCGATCGCACACAGACGCAACATATCTTCTAAGATATGATTGACCCTCTCTGTCTGACCGTCTGTTTGGGGATGGTACGCCGAACTAAAGTTCAGTTTGGTCCCCATCGCCGCTTGGAGGCTCGTCCAGAAACGCGATAGGAATCGCCCGTCTCTGTCCGAAATTATAGAGGCCGGTACCCCGTGCAGTCGAACAATCTCATCGACGTAGATTTGTGCTAACCGATCGACGCTCCATCCTACTTTAATTGCGATGAAGTGAGCCGACTTGGTCAATCTATCAACAATGACCCAAATCGCGTCATTCCCCCGCGGCGTCTTCGGAAATCCTACAATAAAATCCATCGAGATATTGTCCCACTTCCACTCGGGAATGGCGATGTTCTGCAGCTCGCCGCCTGGCCGTTGGTGTTCTGCCTTCACCTGCTGACACGCCATGCATTGTGATACGAACGTAGCCACGTCTTTCTTCATGCCGTGCCACCAAAAGTTTGTGCGCAAGTCCTTGTACATCTTGGTGCTTCCAGGATGTAATGAGTACTTCGCATAATGTGCCTCCGTCAGAATTTCTTTTCTGAGTTCGGCAGTTTCAGGAACGCAAAGCCTTCCCTTTAGTCGCATCGTCCCGTCTCTGTCTTCCGCAAAGTCAGTCGTCCTTCTCGTTGAAATCAGCTCGCGCATTTTCTTCAGGAATGAGTCGTCCTCCTGTGCGGTCTTTATCTTGCTAAGCAGGCTCGATCCTAACTTCAGCTGAGCTAGGTGCAGGTGTCGATACTCAATTCCGAGTTCGATACCCATCGCTTCAAGGTCTCGCTGTATCAACTTGTTTATGGCCAGTGTTCCCATAAACATTCTGCTGAGTGCGTCGGCCACCACGTTTCCCTTGCCCGGTGTATACTCGATCGTTAGCTCGTAATCTTTTATGAGTTCGAGCCAACGTCGCTGTCGTAGGTTGAGTTCCCGTTGCGTAAATAAGTACTTCAGGCTTTTGTGATCTGTGTAGATTCTGCATGCCACACCATAGAGGTAGTGCCGCCATAACTTCAACGCAAAGACGATCGCCGCCAATTCTAGGTCATGCGTCGGGTAGTTTTTCTCGTGCTGCTTCAACTGCCGTGAAGCGTAGGAGATGATTTTGTCTCTCTGCATGAGTACGCACCCGAGGCCAGTTCCCGATGCGTCGCTGAATATCTGAAAGCCTTCTGGACCGTCGGGAAGTGCAAGGATTGGAGCTGAGACGAGCCGTTGCTTCAACTCTTGAAAGCTGGATTCACAGTCGTCGCTCCATTCAAATACTACTCCCTTCTGGGTGAGGCGAGTCAGAGGCGACGCTAGTTTTGAAAAGCTTCGCACGAACCTACGATAGTAGTCCACTAAGCCCAGGAAACTCCGAATATCGCTAGCCGAGACAGGTCGTTTCCAATCCACCACCGCATCAATCTTCTTTGGGTCCACCGCGACACCTTCGGCAGAGATTACGTGCCCGAGGAATGTCACGCTACTCATCCAGAACTCGCACTTACTCTGCTTGGCGTAAAATTTGTTTTCACGCAGAATCTGCAGTACCGTCTTCAAATGTTCCGCATGTTCTTCACGATTCTTTGAGTAGACAAGGATATCGTCGATGAATACGACTACAAATTTATCTATTTGAGGTCGGAAGACTCGGTTCATCAGATCCATGAACGCGGCTGGGGCATTCGTCAAACCGAACGGCATGACGAGGAATTCGTAATGACCATATCGAGTGCGGAAGGCAGACTTCGATATGCCGTCGGACTTGATCTTCAATTGATGATAGCCTGAACGAAGATCGATTTTTGAAAATATTGCCGCGCCTTGCAGTTGGTCAAACAAGTCGTCGATTCGCGGCAAAGGATACTTGTTTCGCACGGTCGCCTTGTTGAGTTCCCGATAGTCGATGCATAGCCGCAACGACCCATCCTTCTTCTTCACGAACAGTACGGGGGCTCCCCACGGAGAGACGCTAGGGCGAATAAATCCGCGGTCTAGCAACTCTTGAAATTGCACCTTCAGCTCCTTCAGTTCTGCTGGAGCCATTCGGTAAGGCGCCTTTGATATCGGCCGTGTATCCGAAAAGGTGTCGATGCTGAATTCAATTTCTCGATCCGGCGGCATCCCAGGCATCTCGTCAGGAAAAACGTCGGGAAAATCTGCCACAACATCAGTCTGCATTGTGTTTGTATTATCCGTCCGCGTGTCTCGAACTGATGCCAAGTATCCCGCACAGCCGGAACGCAGCATACGCCTCGCCGAGATTGCCGATACCATCATCGCCGTCTTCGAGGCCGTACCGCACGAATATGAGAACTCTGTCTCGCCAGGAAGACGAAACACCACTCTCTTCTCCGCGCACTCGATCGTTGCACGACAAGCGCCCAACCAATCCATGCCCAGGATTATGTCGTAATCTTTGATGTCTAGCACGATGGCATCCAAGGATAGATATCTTCCCCCGACGCAAATATGGCCATCCCGACAAATAAAGTTCGCAGGCATATCGACTCCCGACGGAGTGCTAACGCTAATATTTATATCTAGTGATTGCATGGTTTTTTTATTTTCTTTCGCATAATCAGCAGATATAAAGCTATGCGTCACACCCGAATCGATTAGGACTCGAGCAGGTATATCTTTGTAGAGTAATATACCTGTTACAACCGTATCGGACGCAAGCGTCTCGTCCCGAGTTAAGGCATAAACTCGGCCTTGAGCTCCGTGGCGTTGGTTCTGTTGGTTGACGGGCACCGCATTCGCATCTTGCAGTATCGGCGCTTTATGCGGATTCATAATGTTCCTTGGTGGGTTATGTTGATTCTGAACTTTCTGCGGGCAATACGTTGCTATGTGGCCTACCTCGCCACACTTGAAGCAGGCCCTTGTCAAGCAATCGGTGGTTCGGTGCCCACGCCTACCGCATCTACTGCAATGTGGTCCACCATGGCCCCGGTTATCGAATGTGTTCGGACGTTTAGATATTCCCGATCCCCCGGCATCGTTAGGACGCTTGTTGAAGTTGTTACGAACGACAGGCACGGCCCTTTGCGACATACGGCCAAAGATCCGCTCGCTATCAAGTGCGGCTTCGTAGGATTCACGATAAGTTTGGCATCGTTGGTTCATGACGTCCCTACGCAGTTCTTCGTTGAGACCTTGCTGAAAACGCTCGCACCATTCTTCTTTGTTAGGCAGGAAGGCGCCGGCAAATTTTGCAAGTTTCGAGAAGCTTGCATCATAATCTTCAACACTCATATTCCCCTGCCTCAACATCATGAACTCATCCCCCTTCTGTCGACGGATGGCGCGAGGAACGTACTGCTCAAGGAAGGCTGTCTTGAACAATTCCCAAGAAATCTTTTTGTTGGAATCGGTTTCACAGATCTCTTGTTTCTTCGCCGTCCACCAGTCATGCGCTCTTAGTTGTAACTGCAGCGCCGCACAGGCCACCCTCTGGGACCCTTCGATGCAGAGGAGATCGAACAAGTCCTCCATCTCTGCGAGCCATCCCACTATCACGTCAGGCTCTGCTCGGCCGTTGAACTTTGGCGGGTTCATTTTGCGAAACTCCTTCACTTTGAACATGGAAGGAGAGTTCATCATTTGCGGGGAGACTTCTTCCTCCTCGTCTTCTTCTTGATCACCTTGCTTTTCCTCGGGCTCTTCGTCCGTCGTCTTGGTATTGTTCGCCATTCTGCTTACTATCTGAGTCAGGACATTCATCTGTTTCTATTGCGCCTCAAATTGGACTTTGAATTGTGTCTGAAGCTGTTGCTGCTGCAGTTCCATCAACTGTAGCATCTTCTCCATAGTCGTCTCGCTAGGGCCAGTGCTTTTCGTGCCCAACGTACTATCCACGGTTTGGGTTGTTGGGCCGACGATTTTCTTATCTCGCTTAGTCATTCCTACAAACAGTGTAAACCCGTTAGTATTTTTCAAAAATATCTACGGGCTTACCTGTATGGAACTTGTATTTCACGCAGCATGCCGACAAGCATTCAATCAAGCCATCGCAACGGACATTCCAACAATGAAACATATTTCGAAAATCCGAGGAAACATAACTGAGCTCTGATACCAATTTGTCACACCCCGAGTCGACAAACCGTTCGTCCCCGGTGTTACTTTGCCGATTCGATCGTCCTCGCTAAGGCGTGATGCCGCACGAGCCTGGAGTTGCGCTCGTGCAAGGCAAGATGACAAGTTCTCAAATGGTTATCTTTTCATTTTGATATTAATACGCCAAGTCGAAACTTCATAATTCACATCAGAATATAAGACGCAGTATAGGAAGATAGAAATGCTTTTCATTCATAGCTTGCAACGAAGTGCAAGTCGTAATTACATTGGATGCCGTTGCGGCTACATTGATTGAAAACATAAAGAAAATACATTCGACAAGTTGCCTGAACTACGCTTGCCGTCCCATACATTCGCCCCTTTATACAAAGCCGTTGACTTGAATTGGCTTCAAAATACTTCAGCATAGGAAGAGCTTCAAAACGCCTCTCCGTACTTCAGCTCCAGTTTAGTTGAGCGCGCCCGTCGCACCTGGGGAAATTGGGGGAATGGGATTAGCACACTTGCTAAGTGGACGAGACGAACCCACTCGTCTAAACCGACTCTGATTGTTAGGGTAGGCATGCTTTAGAGTTGTCTTTCTATTAGAACTAAATGAATTCAGTTCATATTCGATAGCCATCTTTGCATAATAAAGCATACAGTGAACCATAGCAGTTTATCATATTTCTTACCACGGCCGTGCTCGTCCCTGCATGAAAACAGAGATAATATTTACACCTGCATAAGACAATAGGTGAGCATGCTACTATCTTATATGCGGTCATTGATGTTACACATCATATGGAACTATCTCAATGGCATTTCGGCTCCCTCAGTCTAGGTTGCAAGCCTGACTGACGGTTCCGAAATGCATCAGTGCCGAAGCACGATTAATCATTCCCCCTAGGTCGAGTCGATTCCGATGCCCCGGATATCGATTCGAGAAAAATATCAACTTGTGCACAAGCTGTCCATGACCATGCCAATGCGTGAACAGTTTATATATGCAACCAGTTTTGTATAGCGCGGACAGTATTGAACGACATTATCATTTCCCCCAACTCATGCAACGTTTCATTTTCCCCAAGCCGTACTCCGATTTAGCGTCCCGTAGGCACCAAATTGTCCGAGGCATCATAACCCACGATCGACGTTTCATAATATTTTGCAGCACGTAAAATAGTCTATCTTTTTACTAGAACCTTAAACTTTCTGGTTATGTGATAGACTTGTATTTTCAGAGTGAATTTCTCTAAATCGATACGTTTTTCCGAGTTCTTGGACTTAGTGGATTGGCATGCAATTAACTTGGCATCGTTCGATTTGAATGAATTTGAAACAAGGAATAAGTTTGCGGGACAGAGTAGAAAAGAAGGGGCCGAATCACCCACCGATTACTTTGCTTCGTGCCGATCGTCCAAGCGCTACGCAACGTCAATCCTTAGTTACGCGAGCTCCTGCAATGGCACCAACACTTTGTTAGATTTCCTTCTTTTCCCCTTGCATCGAAATTTGTAATTGTATCCATGAAAACGACGCGAAAGCACTTCAATCAAGCCCAGCGGCAAAGCTCCAAGAAAACCATACAGCGGTCCGGTCCCGTCGAAGGGACTCTTATAGAGAGCTCACTCGCCGAGACGCAGCCCGCTGCATCTAGGACTTATTCCAACAGAAGTCGTTTCATTAGTTGGATCGATTCTCGTAACTTCCGTCCAAATCGATTTGAATCGATGCCGCAAGGCGTTAACGTTTACCAAGCTTAGCGATCGAGTCAGATGGCCATCTAAGTTCCCGGCCGATCTGACTCGGCGCAAGCATATTATGAAGTTCCGTCGCCTATCGAAAGCGGGGCGCTACATCTGCCCCCGAGGCATCAGAAGTAGGCCCATCTCAAGCCCCTGCCGCAAATAAGCAGAGACAGAAGGAGGTTCGTTTTGACGAACCTCTGAGAAAATACTCGGCTGTAGGGCCGATCAAGCCCTACAACTTCGACATATTGGCACAGCTTGCCAATACTCCGGCTCGACTGTCACTCTTCGAGCTCCTCTGTCTCTCCAAAGAGACTCGAGACGCCCTCAACGAAGCTTTACAGAACGCTGACTCCTTCCTCAGGTGCAACCGCCCAAGGAGGATCCTGCCGCTTGCCCACATTGTCACAGTATGGTCGAGGTGATTTCTAACATCACCTTCACTCAGCAGAACATGTTGTTGAAGAACAACCGGCACAATAGGCCCCTTTACTACAAGGGGTATGTTGGTGCCATTAAAGTCGATAGCATCCATATCGACTATGGCTCTTCTCTTAGCATCATCCCTCGGAGTTTACTCCAAGCTTTGGAGATCTCGATGCATCGGCTGACTACGTCAAACACTACAATCAGCAGCTTCAACGCTGGAAAGAGTGAGCCCCTGGACAAGATTCGCCTGAAATGCCAAATAGGCGATCTCCAGACAGACGTGACTTGCTACATCATTGATGCTGATATAAACTACAACATGCTATTGGGTCGACCATGGATTCATGAATACATGATCGTGCCCTCCACTCTCCATCAATGCATGAAGTATATGGCCAACAACGGGACTATCAAGACCGAATTCGCTGACATCGATCCGTTTCGAGGACTCGAAGCGTACTGTACATATGCTGAGCTGTACAAGTCAGTTCCATAGAACGATGATGTCAATGATGCCGACAAGGCAGATACTGCACCAAAAAGCATGGCTATAGCAGAAGAACCATTGAGGGTTCGATTGAAGGGGAAACCTCCCAAGACGTCAGCTCCTCTCGTCATCAAGCTTCGAGGAAAGGCTCCGGCTCGATCGCCCTCGACTATATCAGCTGCTAGCCAGGAGCCTACGCAAATAAAGCTCCCCCAAAGGCTCCAAAGCCAACTCTAAGTTCGCAGGAACCTCCGACTACAGCCCCCTTGGTAGTCAAGTTGAAGGGAAAACCTCCTCCACCTTCTTCCATGGCAGCCCTAGTGCTCACAGATGAAGAGTTGGGAGACTACATATGTGCCGATACCGAGACGCACTCCTTAGATGATGTAATCCCTCGGGATAAGATTTCGCATTTCATTAATAGAAAGTCGTCTTTGAATTACTCGTGTGCATACTGGAACACTGTATTTCTTAGACAACATTCTGTATATGCTACAAACACAAGTGACAACCACTGATCTCGCAAGCGGAGTTGTCTCTCCCCGAGGCGCCTACTTCTTGGTTCCAGCAAGGAAGAAAGAGGAAAAACCCATCATCTTCGGTCGATTGGAGCATCCTCAGTGGCTAACTCCGGTAGAACCAGAACCCGATAACGGCAAGATACAATTCTACCGTTACACTGCTCAAGCCAAACACCTTATTCAGAAAATGGGTTACGACTTGAACAACGACAGAGGACTGAACTATGGCAAAGGTCGATGTCTTCCTTTACGACTTCAAACTCCAAAGAAAAAGTCCCAAAATTACTACCAGCATACTCGCTGGAGGTTGGGTTACGTTACACCCACAACTTCGGAGAGCTCAAAGCCAGAGGTCCTGATGCATTCACATTCCTCCGACTCCTCAACCTGGGACTCTGATACCAGTATCGGCCAAGCCTTCAAAAAGATATTGTCCGTCAATATGGTCTCTGCAGATCCCCCAATCGAGGATGAAGACCAAATACTCGAATTTTTCGAGGATGAACCCTGGGCTCTACGCCTGGGATCCCAATGGGAATGGCGCTTCGAGCAGCGAGAACCTCCCACTGAAGATGAAGTCATTCAAGAGCTGGGAGATGAGGCTTCCCCTAAGCTCATCTTCATCAGCAAAAGCTTGATTGGAGAAGACAAAGAATCTCTAATACAGCTTATCCAAGAGTACATCGATGTCTTTGCTTGGAGCTATGAAGACATGCTGGATTTAGACCCGTAAATCGTCATGCACCGTCTCAACATCTTACCCAATACTAAGCCTGTCAAACAGTAACAACGTCATTTCCGCCCCAACATCATGGATGCTATCGAGAAAGAAGTCGATAAACTCATAGAGCGTGGCTTCATTCGCGAGGAGTAACATCCGGATTGGATGGCCAACATTGTCCCAGTCACCAAGAAGAACGGGAAGATTCGGGTCTGTATAGACTATAGGGAACTCAACTCAGCATGTCCAAAAGATGAGTTCCCTCTCCCGATCACCGACATGAAGATTGACAACACTTGTGGCTTCGAGCGTACGTCCTTCATGGATGGTTTCTCAGGCTACAACCAGATCAAGATGTTCCCTGAAGATGAAAAGCATACTTCATTCTGGAGTACAAAAGGGATATACTGTTACACGGTAATGCCCTTCAGGTTGAAGAATGTGGGAGCAACATACCAGCGAGCTATGAGCACCATATTCCACAAATACCTCCGAAAAACGGTAGAATGTTATGTTGATGACATTACCGTTAAAAGTAAGAAGAAATCTAGCCATTTCGACGACTTGAGGACGGTGTTCGACTTGATGCAGACACATCGACTAAAGATGAATCCAACCAAGTCTTTCTTGGGAGTCTCCAGTGGCAAATTCTTGGACTTCATTGTCACAGCCAAGGGTATTTATATTGACCCTGAGAAGACTAAGGCGATCTTGGACATGGCTTCCCCAAAGAATCTCCGCGAGCTTCGAGGCCTACAAGGACGCTTGGCATATATCAGAAGATTCGTAGCAAATCTCTCTGGTCGATGTCAACCCTTCACCAAACTCATGAAAAAAGGAGTTTCGTATGTCTGGACCGAAGAATGCAGCGCGCGTTCGACGACATCAAAAAGTACCTCACTAGTCCTTCAATACTGGTGGCACCGGTCGTGGGGAGGGCCTTCCTGCTATATGTCCGAGCTATAGACCATTCTCTCGGTACTTTGCTAGCCCTGAGAAGCAACGAAGGCCACGAACAGGCAATCTACTATCTCAGCAGGACCATGATTGGGGCCAAGCATCGATATAATCCTGTAGAGGAGTATCTTGCTCTGCTCTTCGTCATCCATAAGATGAGCCATTATATGGCCAGACAAACAATCTACGTCGTCTCCCGTGTCAACCCCCTCAGAGTCCTCATGACCAAGCCAGGACTTTAAACTCGCGATTAGCCACATGGGCAATACTCTTGACTCCTTATGACATGGTGTTCGTCCCACAAAAGGCAGTCAAGGGCCAAGCATTGGCCGACTTCTTGGCGGCACACCCTGTGCCAAAGACATCAAAGCTCTACGACGACATTTCCGATGAAGTCCTAGAGTCCAATGTTATCTCAGATAACCCTGTTTGGCGCATGTTCTTTGACGGCGCTTCAAGAACGGGACCGAAGGACGAGATCATCGCAGGGGTCGAAGTCGTTCTCATCACTCCCGACGGTCTAGTCATCCACCGTGCATATTCTCTCATGGAGTCATGCACCAATAACGTTGCTGTGTGTAACGCCATCATCATCGGGCTCCAGCTCGCTAAACAGTTGGGGGTTGACTGCATCGAGGCCAATGGCGACTCGAAACTGATTATCAACCAAGTTCGAGGACAATACGAGGTCCGACATGAAGATCTGGTTCCTTACCACCAGGCAGCAATCGATATCATTTCTACCTTCACAGGGTTCTTTATAGAGCATATACCTCGGTTGCAAAACTTGGAGGCCGACGCACTCGCTGGTCTCGCCGCTTCTCTAGCAGCTCTTGCTGGAACCCAATGTACCGTCACGGTGATGGGTCAAGAACTGGCCTACATATGGCTGACCTTTATAAGCCCCGCGCAGCACAGCGTGGTGAGGATACCACCACCACTACTAACAACGCTGACGCTGAAAAAGTTTGCACATATACACTACCTACGGAAAATAATTTCCAAAAGGTTATCCATGGAATGTTGGAACCCTTATATTCTGACAATCCATTAAAATGGTTCGATAGAGCTCCTCGCTTTTGCAAGATTGAGCTCTTAGATATACATAAAGACTCAAAGGTTCGAGTCAATAGCATTATGGTTTCTCCTACTGATAAGGAGGAATTCGCTAAGCAATTTGACGAGTTACTTCGTTTAAAACTAATACAAAAAAGTTCTAGTACTCATTCCTCACCAGCCTTCCTAGTTAGGAATCATGCTGAGATCAAACGAGGAAAAGCTAGAATGGTTATTAATTATAGAAAGCTAAATAGCTATACTAAATTTGATGGGTATTTTATCCCTTCAGCTGAAAATCTAATAAAACAAATACAAGGAGCTAAGTTTTATAGTAAGTTTGATGCTAAATCTGGTTTTTGGCAAATTAAACTTGCTGATAAAGCTTCCATTGAGTTAACAGCATTCAGTTGCCCGCAAGGACACTTTGAATGGCTTGTTATGCCCTTTGGGTTAAAGAATGCTCCGCAAATTTTCCAGAAATGGATGAATTCTATATTCGGACATTTAGATTATGTTGTTGTATATATTGACGATATTCTTGTGTTTTCCAAAACAGCTGATGAACACAAGGAACATCTATTATCAGTAGTAAAACTATTATTAGATAACGGTATTATTCTGAGTCCAAAGAAAATCGAACTGTTTAGAACAGAAATCGATTTTTTAGGAAAAATTGTTAAAAATGGTCAAATTGAGTTGCAGCAACATATATATACAAAAATAAAAGATTTTCCTGAAGACTTTAAAACTCTTAAAGAGCTTCAGAGTTTCTTGGGATTGCTTAACTATGGCAGAAAATTTATTCCTCATCTTTCTGCTAGAGTTGAGAAATTACAAGACAAGCTTGCTGCTGAACAAGCGAAATATAAACGTGATACTGGAGAACAACCCCGTAAGTGGGACACTAGTAGAATTCCTATTTCCCTTTCACCAGATGAAAAGGGTGAAATAGCAAAAATAAAGGAGCTAGTTAAGGATCAAAGAATCCTCTACTTCCCACTTGATAATGAAAAACTGGTTTTGCAAACTGATGCTTCTGATCTCTTTTGGGCAGGAGTTCTCATTGCAAAGCAAAAAGAAATAGTTGCATATACATCCGGGAAATTCACCAAAACCCAAATTAAATATGCTACATATGATAAAGAACTATTGGCAGTAAAATTAGCCATCAAGAGCCTAAGGATATATTTATTATATAGAAATTTTATCATTGAAACGGACAACAAATCGGTGGCTCAGTTTCTTAAGAAGAAAACAATTAATAATCCTGAAGAAAATCTCAGGAGAATTAGAATAGCAATGTATTTAGAAATATTTAATTATGATGTGGTATATATTCCTGGCTATACTAATTTTCTTGCTGATACATTAACCAGGATATGATACATGGACCAGGACGACTTCCTTGAGATGCGTCGGGTGTTCGAACAGATGAGCACCGAGGACGCCTTCACCAAGGTTGCTGGCAAAAAAGCCAGAGCTGAGACTTCCATGGCGGGAGCCTCATCTTCAGGAGCACAAAAGGCGAAGAGCCCAGCTCCAGGGACTGCCACCGGTCCACAGGCGAATAGCCAAAGGGTGAACAACCCGCAAGCCCCACAGGCCCCGGCGAATAGCCAGCCTACAACTGCTGCCGCACAGGAGCAACAGGCAAAAGGAAAGACCTGGGAAGGACCAAGAAAGCCTCCACAGAAGACTTTTGCCGCAGCAATGTTGAAAAATTGGTACAATCAGGATCTCGAGAGAGTTGACAAGGGTTCTTGGGATCTGTTCAATGGCTGTTCAATGGCTGCTATAGAGCCATTCAGGCCAATGACACAAAGGGAGCTTGTTTCTGGCTCTCCCAGCTTGAGAAACAATACATAATCTCGAGAAATAGTACTATACAACTAAATACCAAGCTAACTGATGTCCGGAACAGGGCCACTCAGCTGATTTCTTATAGCTCTACATCAAGATCTCCCGCACTCATATCTAGGGAGCGTGATCTATTTCAGGGAAACTGCTCTGAGCATAGGGAGCTAAAGGAAATATTAAAACAAATAAATAGTCACGACTTGGTGAATCTTAGAATGTCGGATGTCCTGACTTTCTTCACCACGTTGGATCTAAAGGATGAAAAACTCCTTAATATTGAGTCTGAGGTCATGGTCCAAAAAATGATCACCATGTACCAACAAGGACTTATTGAGGAATCACGATTATTAACATATTTTAAGCGCTTGGACGATTCAAGCGTCATAAAATATTTTGAAAATGAAGAAATTATATGTAGTAAATATGGAAATCTACATTTAGTTGTATGTTTCCAGGAAATTGTGAAGTTTGAGGCCCAGATTAAAAAAGGGCTCATTCATGAGGTTTTCATCAACACTTCCGAAGTGGAGCTCTATGAGAAGTTCCTTCCGAAGATCTGTTGGGAGGCAGCTCTTTCGCACACCAGCCGTTTCCAGAAGCAGTTCAGATTTACTATCTGGAGTGTCTGGGAAGAAAGGAGGTACATCAAATGTTTTCCCTCCTACCAGATATGGGAGCTCCGACGACACGAGGGAGATCCAGGCTTGAAGTTTTCTCAGTTCAAGCGAGAAGATTTCAATGAAGAAAAAGAGCGACACGGCGCGGCATGCGAGTTTTTCAGGGAATTTGCCAAGCTTCCTGAAGAGCTCGCCTTACTCACCATCAAGGATAATATCATCTTGGCGGATTATCTCAGCATTCCGATACAAGATGATCTCAAGCATCTACTGATCCAGGAGTTCGTCGGATGTATGAACCTTGGACCTATTGGGCAGCAGGCACGGGTCAAGGTCTCTTCTGAAGAAGAAGAGATGGACTGAGGATAGAAGCATGGTGGACCGATGTTGAAGAAAATCACCTTCAGAGAGGTTTTCAGGCGCTACCGAAAACGTGTGGGGTGGCGTTTCTGTAAATTATGTAAAATTAACAATAAAAATGCAAAGAAATTTCGTGCGCAGGTCTCTATTCCTACGGTGCAGCAACCTCCTTCGTCTCCATGGGCGTTTTTGGAGGAAGAAGTACCAGATACAGCTGAAGAGGTGCCAGAGTCACCAAATGAGGAAGCAGTTCCAGACACACCATCCGGAACGATTGGGTCCAATACCCTCGTGACCCAAACAGAGCAAGCACCAGAAGAAGCCGACAGGCAAATCCGTCAGTGGGATCCAGAGAATCGACTTTCTCCACCGACAGATTTTGATAATTGGGGGGACTGGTGGGAAATAGTTTATCGGGGCCCTCCACAATGATAAAGTAGATTCCTTCCTATCTACACCAGTGACGTGTTCTGGTGATGTGACATAAAGAAGTTTTATGCTTATCATCTTTGATGAGCTGTGCACAAATGATTCCCGGTAAGCACTAACCGGCTGAACCGGTGATGAGTTTCGACCCCTATAAATAAGGGTGTGAGTGGTGTAAGAAGGGGCAACGAAAACTGAAGTGTTCTTTTGTATTGTGAGAATTCTGAGTGTTCTTGTGTGTTCTTGTGTGTTTTTCTTGTACATCCAATCTATTTTGGTATCAGAGCCAAGTTCAATAAAATTTCTGGTGTGGTAGTAAGTCCTCTCCTCTTCTTTTAATTTTTGTTTTAATTTTTATGATAGCTTAAGTACTTGTTCTTGAGTAGGATGTTAGAAAGTGGTTAGATTATTTCAACAAGAATAAAGTTTAGATCTATGTAAAGGCTCTTACGCATGGTGTAGGAAACGAACCAATGCTGTGCTCTTATTCTATGAAGCGGTAGCTTAGGCTTGTGGTCTTTGTTGAGGCCTAACCCTGCCAGAAAGCCACGGTAGTTCTCGGACAAGAGAGTCTGAGAACGTAGGGGAGCTATGTCTAGCCATAGAAATAAGGGTCAAAGCGAGCCAACACTAGATCTAAGAATATTTTTGTTGAATATTTATCTAAGCCACCTATAGCCTCTCTACTCAAGAACAATCCCTTGAAATGGGAGAAAACAGTTCGGTTAAAGCCGAGAATATTATTCATTCGGCAGGACACCACTGTCCGTTTGAATTAACAGGTTATGAACATATTGTTCATCTACCTTCTCACAAGAACCCAGAAAATGGGATCTATAATTACCTTGCAGATATTTTAGTAAGTATAAGCAACGATATGCATAATATCGTTAGGGAGGTTAATGATATTGGGATGGAAATATCTCATATCAAGCAAGAACTTAAAAGCTTTGGGAAAACCCCAAAGGAAGCGGAAAGCGCAACCAGTAGACCAACCCCGGTCCGTCTAGCAAAACCTGTTGTTCAGATGACCAAAAGACGTTGGTCTAATAGCATAAATATGCTAAGACTATCATCCGAAGGAAAAAACACTATTCCACTGGATGAAATAAGTGAAGAATATTATGAAACCTTCCTTAAACTCCAGCACAAGGAGTTATCTGGAGAAATCGAATGCCAGGAGGTTTACGCTTACTATGAAAAACATTCTAGAGCTATTGATTTCTTTAAATGGAAATATGCTGAAAATTCAGACTCAGAGGACACTGAGACTCTGAATATTAGAGCTATTGAAGAAGGTCAGGGAAGCAACTACGTTGACGATTCTTTGATCGTACGTGCTGAACCCTTGACCAATCTAGAATCAATACCTCCAAACCCGGAGGTACTTATGCGCGATGCTAATGTACCTTTAGATGAACCTTCCCCATTTACACGAATGTTTAACGATGATAGACGTAAGGATTGGGTAAGGTTAAATGCTACTACTACAAAAGCTTATCTAGAAAAACCATCTAATCAGGATGGATTGACATTCAATATAGATAATATTCCTCATAAACGCATGGGGGAATATATTTCTAATTGGTGTCAAAGAATAAATGGAATGGCATATTTCTTACCTCCTGATATTACCACGGGAGGATTTATTCACTATGCTACGAGCCATTGGCAAGGGGATAGTATTGCCTGGCTACGTAATTTTGAAACCCTAAACCCTGAAGCAGCTGCGGGAGTTATGGGTATGAAAAGCAAATTCGATGCTCTAAATAAGCTCTTAGAATATGTAGTGGCAGATTTTACGGGAGAAGATCCCAGTGCCACTAAAGATTATGATAAGATATTACATAAAATGATCCTATGTGATATTTGTATGCTAGAAGAATTTGTAAGCAAATACATTGGTTTAATTTTCCACCTAGGGAACAAAGAACATAAAGAATTCTGGATTAGGGAATTTTTTACCAAAATTCCTTATCCCTGGAATAATATTATTACAGAAGTATATGATAAAATTAGAGGTGGAGTACATTCCACAGGTATGCTCAAACGAGCCTGCATGAGTGCAATGGAAGAGACTTGTAGTCAGGCTAAGGCACATACTCAAATGGAAAGATATATAAAAAATTCTGTGCTTGGATATAGGTGTTGCTCCAAGTATGATGAAGATATTAATTTTCAGTTTGGCTGTCCGCCCGAATATAAAGGGTTTAAAAGAAAATGGTTTAAAAATAAAAGGGGTAAAACCTTTAGGAAAAAGAAATATAAAATTACTCGGAAAAAATGGAAACCGAATTTTAAAAGGAAATTCAAGTCCGAAAAGAACTTTGAGAAAAGAAAGTTTATTAAGAAGAAAAAATTCCGAAAGGGATGCAAATGTTTTAAATGTAATAAAGAGGGTCATTTTGCTAATGATTGTCCTGAAAACATTAGCAGCATTATTATTGATGACCTTGAAGAATATGGAATACATATAGGTACTATTAATGAAATGAGCAGTGATACATCTGCCTCTTCATTATATGAAATAGAATCTATGAGTATATCCTCTATAGAAGCAGCAGATTCTGATGAAGATCTCTGTAACTCTATTGAGCATCTCAAAATTAATATGAATACCATAAACAAAACATACAATCAGGTAAGGATTACCCTCCTTAATGATAAGGGGATCCTCCCCATAAAAGAGGGAATCTCAGCCGGATATACTTTGTATGCCTGTAAGGCAGTTACTATAAAAAGATATCGAAGTGCGGAAATAAGCCTCGATTTACGAATATTTATACCTCTTGGATATTATGGTATAATCCATAGTATTCCTCTACATGCCAATAAAGGTATAATCCTTACACAGGGCTTTATTGAGCCGGTATCCCGACATAATGTCACTATAACAGTCAAAAATACAACTTGGGAAGGGGATTATGACATTAATAGGGGAGATCCAATTGGATTGCTTGTAATCCACAAATACGAGGATCTACCTATTGTAGTCGATCCACCCCTTAGGAAACCTATTAATGATCCTCCACCTGAGTCTAGTAGCTCTGGTAGAGATTATCATGAACAATACTGTGAATTTAGAATATATATGAATACTATAACTTCGGAAGAAACTTCAAATTCCAGTCTCTCTCGTAGTGAGGGAGAGCAATTTGAAATTACTGATGAAGATTTAGAAAAGCTAAAAGAAGCTATACCTCATTCAGATAAGAAAGAGGTATATAAACCAGTTTCCTTTCAGTCTAGATTTTTGAATAAACATACATATGTATTCGAAAGAATGCAAGGCAATATTGAATTACGAGGCGGAGAAGACTTTTCTTCTATTTGTCTTTTAGATAGAAAGAAGATTGAAAAGTTGAAAAAGAAGTACCCAAAAATGAGGTATCTTCATATTGGACTAATACAAGTTAAAATAACCGGTCTATTTCGAACTGGAATAGACACACCCATATTAGTTGTCTGTATGGATGAGCGGATAATTAACAATCCCCTAAATAGTATTATTGGGGGAGCTAAATCCAATTTAGCAAATAGATTATTTGGAATGAATATTCATCCAGACTTTTCTATTAGTCTTGAGGATGAGAATATACAAAAAACATGTACCTTATCTATTAACCTACAAGGCATAGAACTTTTGCCTGGATCCAAAGTTTTGGGAATACAATGGGAACATTGCATGGCCTTGAATGATACGCCTACTTTCAAGTCCATTACTCCCAAACATTTGGTAAAACTATTTGAGGTTGGAGTAGGTAAAACTATTCAGCCAAGACTAGTTAATTTAGAACATTTGAGATTAGACAACGAAATGCAATTGTTTGTTAGATCTCTTAAACCAAAAACTGAAGTACCTACTGAGTACTTCATTGCGTCTGGAAATACAATATCTACGGTTATAAATAACAGCCGATCTATTCAGGATGAAGAATCCTCGTCTTCTAATACAGCGAGAATATCACGATCTAACTCCATGAGTCATCTTGGTACACAACAACGGCCAATTGATGAGTACTCTCATAGAGCTAGTATTAGTGATTGTCCTGTAGAAGGAAGAACAAAATTATTAATAGATCAGGCAAAGCAAGTTAGAGAAAATCTAACAGTACATACACCATTATCCCGAATCCGGGAGCAAAATTCCGATCTTGCTTAATGAGTTCTAAGAAAGTTAGACATACAGAATTTAATGCTAGCGAAATAAAAGAGGCATATAAGCTATTTGTCATTACAAGTAAATATAAAGAACTCATAAAATATGATTATCCTATTAAATCTAACTATAGATATATTGTTATGAGACAACTGGATAATACTTTACGAAGTCTCAGAGATCATATTCGTATGTATCATAAAATGAATAAAGCAGACAGAGAAAAGGCTACTATCCGAGGAATTAAAGCCTCGGCTAATAGATTAAAAAATAAAGAGGCTGAAACTTCTAATGTTGAATTACTCCCAGAGGAGCACATAGATCTTACTTCTGATGATGATCTGGACCTTGAGTTGGCCAGTACATCTTTAGATATGTTGAGTCAGGACCTTGAACTAATTGATGATGATATCGATTGGCTCAAAATACCTCTTGACTCAATTCCTGAATTGGAGGAAATACTCAAAACTCCTACTAATGATCAGGACAACATATGATTTAAAAACAGCTCCACAATATCATATTTATATACCCCTGACTTTATATATACCAGGGTATAAAGAATTGACTATCCACGCACTCCTAGATACAGGAGCGGAGGCTAGTGTACTACAAGAAATATTTATACCGGAGCACCTACGAATTAAGGTTGAAAGACCATGTCGTTTAAACGACTTTATGGGACGACAAGTTCAAGTGAATCATAAAGCCATTATACCTGTCCAACTACAGGATATACATGGAAATTCAAAAATATATGAATTTACTTTTACTCTATTACCTAAGGAATTTGACTGTGATTGTCTGTTGGGTATGGACAACCTCCGTCATTATTCACCATTTAATAAGCATTATATTGATATTGACGGCATGTCTGTCCCTCGTATTCCTTTCAAATAGTTTTACCAAATGTTTATTATGGTATAATCCATAGTATTCCTCTACATGCCAATAAAGGTATAATCCTTACACAGGGCTTTATTGAGCCGGTATCCCGACATAATGTCACTATAACAGTCAAAAATACAACTTGGGAAGGGGATTATGACATTAATAGGGGAGATCCAATTGGATTGCTTGTAATCCACAAATACGAGGATCTACCTATTGTAGTCGATCCACCCCTTAGGAAACCTATTAATGATCCTCCACCTGAGTCTAGTAGCTCTGGTAGAGATTATCATGAACAATACTGTGAATTTAGAATATATATGAATACTATAACTTCGGAAGAAACTTCAAATTCCAGTCTCTCTCGTAGTGAGGGAGAGCAATTTGAAATTACTGATGAAGATTTAGAAAAGCTAAAAGAAGCTATACCTCATTCAGATAAGAAAGAGGTATATAAACCAGTTTCCTTTCAGTCTAGATTTTTGAATAAACATACATATGTATTCGAAAGAATGCAAGGCAATATAGAATTACGAGGCGGAGAAGACTTTTCTTCTATTCGTCTTTTAGATAGAAAGAAGATTGAAAAGTTGAAAAAGAAGTACCCAAAAATGAGGTATCTTCATATTGGACTAATACAAGTTAAAATAATCGGTCTATTTCGAACTGGAATAGACACACCCATATTAGTTGTCTGTATGGATGAGCGGATAATTAACAATCCCCTAAATAGTATTATTAGGGGAGCTAAATCCAATTTAGCAAATAGATTATTTGGAATGAATATTCATCCAGACTTTTCTATTAGTCTTGAGGATGAGAATATACAAAAAACATGTACCTTATCTATTAACCTACAAGGCATAGAACTTTTGCCTGGATCCAAAGTTTTGGGAATACAATGGGAACATTGCATGGCCTTGAATGATACGCCTACTTTCAAGTCCATTACTCCCAAACATTTGGTAAAACTATTTGAGGTTGGAGTAGGTAAAACTATTCAGCCAAGACTAGTTAATTTAGAACATTTGAGATTAGACAACGAAATGCAGTTGTTTGTTAGATCTCTTAAACCAAAAACTGAAGTACCTACTGAGTACTTCATTGCGTCTGGAAATACAATATCTACGGTTATAAATAACAGCCGATCTATTCAGGATGAAGAATCCTCGTCTTCTAATACAGCGAGAATATCACGATCTAACTCCATGAGTCATCTTGGTACACAACAACGGCCAATTGATGAGTACTCTCATAGAGCTAGTATTAGTGATTGTCCTGTAGAAGGAAGAACAAAATTATTAATAGATCAGGCAAAGCAAGTTAGAGAAAATCTAACAGTACATACACCATTATCCCGAATCCGGGAGCAAAATTCCGATCTTGCTTAATGAGTTCTAAGAAAGTTAGACATACAGAATTTAATGCTAGCGAAATAAAAGGGGCATATAAGCTATTTGTCATTACAAGTAAATATAAAGAACTCATAAAATATGATTATCCTATTAAATCTAACTATAGATATATTGTTATGAGACAACTGGATAATACTTTACGAAGTCTCAGAGATCATATTCGTATGTATCATAAAATGAATAAAGCAGACAGAGAAAAGGCTACTATCCGAGGAATTAAAGCCTCGGTTAATAGATTAAAAAATAAAGAGGCTGAAACTTCTAATGTTGAAATTAAAACAAAAATTAAAAGAAGAGGAGAGGACTTACTACCACACCAGAAATTTTATTGAACTTGGCTCTGATACCAGAATAGATTGGATGTACAAAAAAAACACACAAGAACACACAAGAACACTCAGAATTCTCACAATACAAAAGAACACTTCAGTTTTCGTTGCCCCTTCTTACACCACTCACACCCTTATTTATAGGGGTCGAAACTCATCACCGGTTCAGCCGGTTAGTGCTTACCGGGAATCATTTGTGCACAGCTCATCAAAGATGATAAGCATAAAACTTCTTTATGTCACATCACCAGAACACGTCACTGGTGTAGATAGGAAGGAATCTACTTTATCATTGTGGAGGGCCCCGATAAACTATTTCCCACCAGTCCCCCCAATTATCAAAATCTGTCGGTGGAGAAAGTCGATTCTCTGGATCCCACTGACGGATTTGCCTATCGGCTTCTTCTGGTGCTTGCTCTGTTTGGGTCACGAGGGTATTGGACCCAATCGTTCCGGATGGTGTGTCTGGAACTGCTTCCTCATTTGTTGACTCTGGCACCTCTTCAGCTGTATCTGGTACTTCTTCCTCCAAAAACGCCCATGGAGACGAAGGTGGTTGCTGCACCGTAGGAATAGAGACCTGCGCACGAAATTTCTTTGCATTTTTATTGTTAATTTTACATAATTTACAGAAACGCCACCCCACACGTTTTCGGTAGCGCCTGAAAACCTCTCTGAAGGTGATTTTCTTCAACATCGGTCCACCATGCTTCTATCCTCAGTCCATCTCTTCTTCTTCAGAAGAGACCTTGACCCGTGCCTGCTGCCCAATAGGTCCAAGGTTCATACATCCGACGAACTCCTGGATCAGTAGATGCTTGAGATCATCTTGTATCGGAATGCTGAGATAATCCGCCAAGATGATATTATCCTTGATGGTGAGTAAGGCGAGCTCTTCAGGAAGCTTGGCAAATTCCCTGAAAAACTCGCATGCCGCGCCGTGTCGCTCTTTTTCTTCATTGAAATCTTCTCGCTTGAACTGAGAAAACTTCAAGCCTGGATCTCCCTCGTGTCGTCGGAGCTCCCATATCTGGTAGGAGGGAAAACATTTGATGTACCTCCTTTCTTCCCAGACACTCCAGATAGTAAATTTGAACTGCTTCTGGAAACGGCTGGTGTGCGAAAGAGCTGCCTCCCAACAGATCTTCGGAAGGAACTTCTCATAGAGCTCCACTTCGGAAGTGTTGATGAAAACCTCATGAATGAGCCCTTTTTTAATCTGGGCCTCAAACTTCACAATTTCCTGGAAACATACAACTAAATGTAGATTTCCATATTTACTACATATAATTTCTTCATTTTCAAAATATTTTATGACGCTTGAATCGTCCAAGCGCTTAAAATATGTTAATAATCGTGATTCCTCAATAAGTCCTTGTTGGTACATGGTGATCATTTTTTGGACCATGACCTCAGACTCAATATTAAGGAGTTTTTCATCCTTTAGATCCAACGTGGTGAAGAAAGTCAGGACATCCGACATTCTAAGATTCACCAAGTCGTGACTATTTATTTGTTTTAATATTTCCTTTAGCTCCCTATGCTCAGAGCAGTTTCCCTGAAATAGATCACGCTCCCTAGATATGAGTGCGGGAGATCTTGATGTAGAGCTATAAGAAATCAGCTGAGTGGCCCTGTTCCGGACATCAGTTAGCTTGGTATTTAGCTGTATAGCACTATTTCTCGAGATTATGTATTGTTTCTCGAGCTGGGAGAGCCAGAAACAAGCTCCCTTTGTGTCATTGGCCTGAATGGCTCTATAGCAGCCATTGAACAGATCCCAAGAACCCTTGTCAACTCTCTCGAGATCCTGATTGTACCAATTTTTCAACATTGCTGCGGCAAAAGTCTTCTGTGGAGGCTTTCTTGGTCCTTCCCAGGTCTTTCCTTTTGCCTGTTGCTCCTGTGCGGCAGCAGTTGTAGGCTGGCTATTCGCCGGGGCCTGTGGGGCTTGCGGGTTGTTCACCCTTTGGCTATTCGCCTGTGGACCGGTGGCAGTCCCTGGAGCTGGGCTCTTCGCCTTTTGTGCTCCTGAAGATGAGGCTCCCGCCATGGAAGTCTCAGCTCTGGCTTTTTTGCCAGCAACCTTGGTGAAGGCGTCCTCGGTGCTCATCTGTTCGAACACCCGGCGCATCTCAAGGAAGTCGTCCTGGTCCATGTATCATATCCTGGTTAATGTATCAGCAAGAAAATTAGTATAGCCAGGAATATATACCACATCATAATTAAATATTTCTAAATACATTGCTATTCTAATTCTCCTGAGATTTTCTTCAGGATTATTAATTGTTTTCTTCTTAAGAAACTGAGCCACCGATTTGTTGTCCGTTTCAATGATAAAATTTCTATATAATAAATATATCCTTAGGCTCTTGATGGCTAATTTTACTGCCAATAGTTCTTTATCATATGTAGCATATTTAATTTGGGTTTTGGTGAATTTCCCGGATGTATATGCAACTATTTCTTTTTGCTTTGCAATGAGAACTCCTGTCCAAAAGAGATCAGAAGCATCAGTTTGCAAAACCAGTTTTTCATTATCAAGTGGGAAGTAGAGGATTCTTTGATCCTTAACTAGCTCCTTTATTTTTGCTATTTCACCCTTTTCATCTGGTGAAAGGGAAATAGGAATTCTACTAGTGTCCCACTTACGGGGTTGTTCTCCGGTATCACGTTTATATTTCGCTTGTTCAGCAGCAAGCTTGTCTTGTAATTTCTCAACTCTAGCAGAAAGATGAGGAATAAATTTTCTGCCATAGTTAAGCAATCCCAAGAAACTCTGAAGCTCTTTAAGAGTTTTAAAGTCTTCAGGAAAATCTTTTATTTTTGTATATATATGTTGCTGCAACTCAATTTGACCATTTTTAACAATTTTTCCTAAAAAATCGATTTCTGTTCTAAACAGTTCGATTTTCTTTGGACTCAGAATAATACCGTTATCTAATAATAGTTTTACTACTGATAATAGATGTTCCTTGTGTTCATCAGCTGTTTTGGAAAACACAAGAATATCGTCAATATATACAACAACATAATCTAAATGTCCGAATATAGAATTCATCCATTTCTGGAAAATTTGCGGAGCATTCTTTAACCCAAAGGGCATAACAAGCCATTCAAAGTGTCCTTGCGGGCAACTGAATGCCGTTAACTCAATGGAAGCTTTATCAGCAAGTTTAATTTGCCAAAAACCAGATTTAGCATCAAACTTACTATAAAACTTAGCTCCTTGTATTTGTTTTATTAGATTTTCAGCTGAAGGGATAAAATACCCATCAAATTTAGTATAGCTATTTAGCTTTCTATAATTAATAACCATTCTAGCTTTTCCTCGTTTGATCTCAGCATGATTCCTAACTAGGAAGGCTGGTGAGGAATGAGTACTAGAACTTTTTTGTATTAGTTTTAAACGAAGTAACTCGTCAATTTGCTTAGCGAATTCCTCCTTATCAGTAGGAGAAACCATAATGCTATTGACTCGAACCTTTGAGTCTTTATGTATATCTAAGAGCTCAATCTTGCAAAAGCGAGGAGCTCTATCGAACCATTTTAATGGATTGTCAGAATATAAGGGTTCCAACATTCCATGGATAACCTTTTGGAAATTATTTTCCGTAGGTAGTGTATATGTGCAAACTTTTTCAGCGTCAGCGTTGTTAGTAGTGCATAGATCTTACTTCTGATGATGATCTGGACCTTGAGTTGGCCAGTACATCTTTAGATATGTTGAGTCAGGACCTTGAACTAATTGATGATGATATCGATTGGCTCAAAATACCTCTTGACTCAATTCCTGAATTAGAGGAAATACTCAAAACTCCTACTAATGATCAGGACAACATATGATTTAAAAACAGCTCCACAATATCATATTTATATACCCCTGACTTTATATATACCAGGGTATAAAGAATTGACTATCCACGCACTCCTAGATACAGGAGCGGAGGCTAGTGTACTACAAGAAATATTTATACCGGAGCACCTACGAATTAAGGTTGAAAGACCATGTCGTTTAAACGACTTTATGGGACGACAAGTTCAAGTGAATCATAAAGCCATTATACCTGTCCAACTACAGGATATACATGGAAATTCAAAAACATATGAATTTACTTTTACTCTATTACCTAAGGAATTTGACTGTGATTGTCTGTTGGGTATGGACAACCTCCATCATTATTCACCATTTAATAAGCATTATATTGATATTGACGGCATGTCTGTCCCTCGTATTCCTTTCAATGTGCATATGGCTGACCTTTATAAGCCCCGCGCAGCACAGCGTGGTGAGGATACCACCACCACTACTAACAACGCTGACGCTGAAAAAGTTTGCACATATACACTACCTACGGAAAATAATTTCCAAAAGGTTATCCATGGAATGTTGGAACCCTTATATTCTGACAATCCATTAAAATGGGCTGTGAACTATGACGCCAATGGCCAGGAGTCATCAACATCAATGGTCTCTGAAGCTGGTTGCTTTCCTCTAGCCTTCTTCGTGCTCGCCGCAGTCGCCACAGGAGCTTTCGTGGTTCTTGATTTCTTGGGAGCCATAGCGGGAAAGCAAGGGTTCGAAGGAAGAAGAAAGCTCTGACAAAAAGCTTCTGTTGGAAGGAAAAAGAAAGAAAGCTTTTCTCTCTCCAAACAGCCCCTACTTATAGGGTGCGGCTATGTAAGCAAAAGAAGACGAAACGCTTCGTGCTCGAAGAGACACTTCGAACGACGTGGGAATTAAGAGTTGAGATCATGATGGCCGTTCCCTAGAAATGAGGAGTTGTGACCAACTTTTAATGAAACGACGGCTCAAGGCATTTAATGCGGAAGGCTAAGCGTGACGACAACCTGTTAGCAAGCGTGTTGGGCATTCATTTGCAAAGAACACGCGTCAAGCTTCTGTTCAAAGTATTCCGAACTTGACTCAAGTTCGAAACACTTTGAAGGGGGTCTTGTAGAAACATGAAAAAGCGTAGCCGTGACAAACGCACAAGTGATAAGAAGTTGCTGCATACAAATTTTACAAAAGCGCAGGTATCCAAAAGCGCAGACAATGATAAAAAAATCACAACAGACAAAGATGGTACATAAAAAGTTCTTTATTAAAATCATGTTTACAAAGATCTATTACAGATTCTTCATGATTACACAAAGACTAAAACACCTAAAAATCTACAAATGGACAATCTTCAGAAAGTGCGCAACCCCTCAAACGCGCAGCTTGTCAGAGCGAGTCACTCGTCAGAGCAAGCCACTTCCTAGCCAGACGCGAAGGAACTCCAATATAGCTAATGAAGCAGCCATTGGCCCGAGCCAGAACACAGCTCCTACTCGCCACACTACTGCGGCTTTTGAGCAGGGCAGAACACAACCTGTGGCTCTTCGGATTGGCAATCAATCCAAACTCGAAAGCTTGGATCTCGAAGACCTCCAAGATGTTGTTCAGGTTCGAACTTCTCATGCCAAATGCTCAAGTTCATCTCAAAATTCAGTAGCAGTTTTCTACAAAGACATTTTGAACGAAGAGATCCACAACCAACAGTCGACTTGTGCAAGGCCAACGGCCGTTGGAAACCAAGTTAGGATCGAGCATGACAGTGAAAATGCTAAACCCTTTAGAAAAGCTTCCTTTATATAGGCTGAGTGCGGTCCAACCCACATGCCACGTGGCCGTCGGTCAAAGACTACCAAATTAATGGGATGAACATATGACTCGGCACAAAGAATCTCATTTAATAGGTTCATTTGACTGAATCCTATGCCACAAACTTCTCGAATTTTCCAAAAAGACGGCGGCAATTAAAGAAGAGGGTAACTGACTCATCCGTTAAAAGTGCAGTCATTAAATTGCTCTTATGACTTCGACAAAAACTAGCTCCTCCGACTCAGAAGTGCAGCCTCTTCAGTTCGACTCAGAAGCGCAGCCACTTCAGCTCGACTCAGAAGCGCAGTCACTTCGGTTCGACTCAGAAGCGCAGCTCCTTCCATCCTACCCAAAAGCGCAGCCCGTTCAATGGCTCCTTCAGCTGACACTTTGTTGCCTCAAGCACAAGTCTCCTTGTCACTTCAAAACACAGTAACTCCGTCGTCTTCGAAACAATCTCCTCGTCGTCCAAAAGTGCAGTGACTTCGTCGTCTTCGAAACACAGCCTACTCGTCGCTCCAAAGCACAGTGACTCCGTCGTATTCGAAACACAATCTACTCATCGCCCCAAAAGCATAGTGACTCCGTTGTCTTCGAAATACGGTCTACTCGTCGTCCCAAAGTACAGTGACTCCGTTGTCTTCGGAACACAGTCTCCTCGTCGCCCAAAAGCGCAGTGACTCAGTTGTATTCGAAACAGGCTCCTCGTCGTCCAAAAGCACAGTGACATCGACGCCTCACCAGAAGCACAGCTCGTATAGACGTGCATTCCTATGAGGTAGCATTGTTCCACGTGGCAAGTCGGGTATCCATATATTTTCAGATATTACCCAATCGGTTATTTTAAACCACCATTCCCAAGGATAATGACGGGGTTTGTTCCTATGGACGAGGGTCATATCCAATCGGTTTATTTAAACCAATAGCACCCTAAGGACAAAATCCAACTTCGAGGATAGGATCAGAATCTACTCAGGTTTATCCAATCAACATTAAACGCACGCCATGTGTCGTTTACCCACTTATGTTGATAACTCCCCAAGATCTTGATAAAAGAGAATCCCAACGTTCGCCACGTGTCAGCTCAGCAGCAGCCCTCACCGTGCAGCTTCAAGATTCTCTCATATCTTCACGTGCAGCGTTCCTGCACATCGCATATGTGCTCCCCTATAAATAGGAGGAGTTTTCCTTCAATAAGGAGGCTTCGAAATATTCATAACTTCGACGTCCTCTCGATTGGCAACCCAGAGTTCCAGTCACAAGCACCAGAAAGCCAGAACAAGTTCAACTCGTCGTCAGATCGTCAACGGAGTAAAGGAGCCGCCGCAGTGCTCGATCTCCACTGTTACACTTCTCCAGAAATTTTGTACTTAAATCTCCTGTTTAGGAATCGATTGTACTCTTTACACGTTTAATATACAAAAAGTTCGTATAACCTTTTGTCATGGCAAACACAAATGAGTCAAGAAATATGTACACGGTATGCAACAAAATGTTTAAGCCTAAGATTTGACTATAACAGAAACACGTACTTCGGTACGAGTCGTAGTGTCGTGAATTGAGTTGTTGACACTAAATTCACGAGTTTATAACCAAGCCATTTCCGGTAACAAAATGAGTAAAATGATACTAAGTTCACAAAGTCTATGACTAAGCCATTTCCGGAGACGAAATGGGAGTATGATTGAGCCATTTCCGGAGATGAAATGCAGGAAAGGCCGTAGGACAAGTATTGAGTAAAGATACACTATGTTGCGAGGCATGGACTCGATGATGATACACGAATGGATTTTATGGCACGACCACGACGTCGGCACAAATGGGTTTTGCAGCATGACCACAAGGTCTTGAAGCACGACCACGATATTTCAACACGAGTAGACTTATATTATGTAATGAACTGATCCTAAGGAAAAATTAGAAAAACAATCAAAATTGTATGGAGCACTCACTAAATGAACGTGTTGGTTTTTGTATGGGTGGACGAGGAGCTCAGTCACCAGTACGGTTGTATACTAACACCCTACCAGTTTTCATGTGCAGTTTCAGGTGTCAACACGCTCGGTGCGAAGCTCGCTTGGACGCGCTGAGGCATACAACTGCGTTGAAGTCTTCACATATACGGGACATAATGTATGGACATCGCCTTCGTCAAGTTGTATGCCACAAGACAAGATTATTTGTATTGAGAGGATAGAAAGCTAAGTGTTTGTATTTAGAAAGATAGTGAGCTTGAGTGACTTGAAATCTTGGTTTCGCGTCCTTGTAATCTTATTTTCAATATCAACAAAAGAGTATCATTTTGTACATGTCTTTGAAATGTTCAACTTTTCTGCTCGGGACTTCTGTGCGACGAACCCGTCGCTAAGCCTGTAATCGACCGTTATATAGAACCCGCCTTGCGCGAGCGCAACCTAGGCTCGTGCAACATTACGCCCTAGCGAGGACGAACGGTTCTGCGGAACCGGAGCGTGAATTCGACTCCAAAGGAAAATCTTAAGCTACAAAACTCAATAAATTCATCATAAATGGACTCTTTGCCGATGATGATGCCATTGACGAAGACATCATCAACATTGGATTCACGTAAGGAGAGTCTACCATTATATGATCTACACAACACGAGGTCCAACTGTCCCTCAACCTGCACAAGGAGGTCCAATCAGTGCGCAAAATTCAAGAGGAGAACCTGTAACACAGGAGTTGTGCCGGTGCTGGATCTAAAGGCATGAGTTGCTACCGAAGACCGATATCGCTTAGAGGGATGCAAGTCGGATCCGCACAAGTAACCCTCGTCGATGTCGCCCGATCGAGTAGTCCTTGCCTGCATTGTCCACCAGCACGGCTCCTTACGAGGAAAACCTCGCTGCAAGATCCCGACGAGCGGGCTTCACTGGCACCGGATCTACCAAAGGAGTTTCAGATTTCAGTCAACGCCAGATATGCATGTGGAGGTGTGATGGAGAGTGTCACATCCTACTTCGACTTTTGGAGAGAGAACATACTACATCCAGCCTACATCACTCGATAGAATTCACTCCTAAGAACTCCATCAAATGATGGGGTATGATGCCTATACCATAAACATATAACCGAACATTCAATTTATACTACAAGATAACTAAATATTACTTATCCACAAAATATAACCATACTATGAGTAAGATATACAATAACTAACAAGAACATACAATCTAAATAGTTCAAATGATCCAACGAATGTCATAACCAAAACCACTAATAGTCTCCAACAAATAGGAAAATAAAACTAGAATAATAGATTCAATAATCGGAAACAAACCCGCTAAATAATTAGAGTACATTGAAATAATTATTATATTGAATGTGAATAATATACTACTACTAGCACAATCTAAGAATCTCCAATAAAAATACCTGATGCATGGTATGTCCCATTGACAATATCACATCTCCTTCATAAGGTTTGTAGTGATTAGGGTATTACTCGTTATCTATAGTTGTATAGGTTTGTCTAGTTATAACGGAGCAAAGTACAAGAACATAACAAAAAATTACAACAAGACAATATATGAAAGTAAATGATGAAAAATATGAATAATAGAACAAGAATATACAATAACAGGTAATAATAATATCATCGACAATAATAATAAGAGATCGTATATATGTGTTCATCTCGTGTGGTTTAAGGAACAACATTCGCACACCTGGACATGCTAGGATAAAACATAGGTAATACGTGAGTGCATGCCCACGTGCAATGAGAACAAAAACGTCAAAGTGTGCATTAATAAGATATATAAGACCCCACGTGAAGTTGAGGTCGCTACTAAACATAGTCCAAGTTCATAGTGACTATCCCCCCTCCCCAATCTCACTCAAGATTCTAAACGGCGGTGGCGGGTGCGCGACGAAGAGGGTTCGTCTACTCGCCTAGATTATCTAGACGCTTCATATATTTTGGACATTTTTACTATTTTACCACTTTTTTTGCATAATATATATATTTTAAGGGTGTTTTATGCATAACTAAGTTGTAGAACAAAGATTGATGAAATTTTAGTCTTGTAAAAGTGAACCACATGTCTATAATGCTTGCAAAATTGTTTTACCAGAATATCTAGTCAAGTATTGCTCCGTCTAGCGCCTGTCTACGCCGCCTTACCCCCGCCTATGCCGATAAACCTCTGTTAGCCTCCTACTCCACCGCTAACGGTAGTAAATACGGTACAAAAAGCGGCCGCTTCGACCGCAATTTAGAACACTTATCTAACTAAATGCTAGATCATGGAAAATAATAACAACACTAGAATACAATAAATGATAAAAAGACTAGAATATGCTCATACACACGTGTAATAACATAGATCAATTAGTCGATATAAACAATAATAATCAATGATGAACCATAATCATGTTAGACATATTTATTTTGTAAATATAATAGAATTGTAATAAAAGTTCATATATAATTGCACTTGCATGTTATCAATTTCTGCCACTTACTAGCTAATACAATAGTTGTCGCAAAGATTCTTTACTATCCATGCATTCAACATTCAATTTGACAAACATACAGCAATCCACGTTCTAATATATAACATCCAATCACCCACATAGTTCATTGATAATCATCACATCCAATACGCAATTTGTGTTGTATGCAATATAATATAATTTCATTAGGATTCGTTGAATACTAAGAATTAAACTATTAGATTCTAGATGAAACAATCAATAAATTAGGATTTTAATTCTGTTAATACTAGTTAATCTCAATTACGATAGGGCTTAGGGACGTACAATAGCGATTTAGTGTCCAACATGATATAGACACGAAAATCGAGGCAAACGAGACAGCAAAATATTACAGGTCAAAACTGAAATTTGAGTGCGCAAACGGGAAGTTCTCGACGCCAAGAATTCAATGGTGCGATCGGTTCAAGCTTTCGTCGACCGAGTTGGCTTCAGTGTTGACGACAAGTTGACGGCATCTGGGAGTCGTCTTCTGGTGGCTTGCACGAATTTTAGAGGGGTTCAAATAGGCTTTAGGACTATTTTATGCCCTTCTATTTATAGTAGAGGGTTTGTTTAAATTAGAATATTTTTATGCTAATATCTGATACTAATCAATCCCTATCTATATTTATTTAAATAATTTCAGCACTTTCCTAAATTAGAAACATGAGTTTAGGTTAATTACAAATATTAATAAATCGAAAAAAAATCCCAAAAGTTATGGAAAATATTACACAACCTGGGGAACATGTGAGGCAACTTTTATTACATTCTATGGTGTAAATTTCAAAATAAAATTCCTACCTTCTGGTATATTTATTAACTTCATTTAATGTTTTTTTTGTGGAGTTTTAATAATCAATAAAATTATGGAAAAATATATATTAATTTCAAAAAATTAGCATCATCAATCTAAATGAGTTTCACAAAATTATTATAGAGTTAACCAGCTTAGGTTCGTCATCCCGGTATCCTTAAATAATCACACAATCAACTTAATTAGTCGTTATTACTATTATTATCCAATTTATTGATTTAATTATTAATTATGATTTTTCGTAGTTGATGCTACAGAGTGGAAGGTGTGTCGTTGTCAAAGGACTTCTTCGCCAAAAAAGTTACGAATAAGAGGGAGAAGGACCATAAAAAATTGGAAGATAATGGGATGGAGAAGAGAGTTGGTTTGACCTTTGAAAATGGATATTTTAATTACTAGTTTAATGTGTGCTCATTGATGTTCCTACATCTTAGAGATGTTTGCATACAAAAAGTAACCTGCACAGCCTTAAGAATATTTTATATTTTTTTCTAGCTACACCTAGCATATTGAACATAAAGGTTTGTTTCGGTTCATTAAAGATTAATGTCTAGTTTAGGGGCAAAGTTTGTAAAATAGAGTTACGTTTATTTTGGAGTTTGGAGATATCAAACCGGGGTTTAAAATATTGAAACACCAGTTATAAAACTAGAGTTTTATTTATCTTAGGAGGTGTTTGGGTGTTTGGAGTTACTAACGAAGTTTCATAAAATGATAGAAAATAGAGTTTCACAAAAAATCAATAATATTAGAGTTTTGCTAAGTCCAGTTTTGTTAGTGTCTTGAAGTTAGAAATGAAGTTTTAGCTAACTCAAAAAAAAACTCCCAAATGCACCATAGTTTCGTTCTTCGGAAGTCGAACTCCACCAAACCACGATTTTTTCACAATTCCGCTCCCATACGCATCATAATTCATCAACGAAGTACACAAAATAATATATAACAAAAGTCAACATTTTGGTAAACGTATCTTGCATATATAAAATTTAATACTTCTTGCTCTATGGATATTTTTTTAATTACTTTTACACGAAGGTTTGTTTCCTTTTCTCTTTGGAAACCGTAGCCGCGATGCAGAGATTTCCAGGGAGACGAGACGGCGAAGCCTTTGCCTCCCCCATCCACCCGAAATCCGCTCTCAGCTCTCAGTCATCCTTCACTCCATCCTCCCTCTTCCCTCTCCCTTCCATTCTTCACTTTTTTTTCCATCTCTATCACCACCAACACCTTCATAGCCTCTACGATATTATACATCCCTCTTGTAGCCTTTCGTGAAGATTCGACGCCGAGTAATAACTCTAAACATAGATCTGGCTGAGCATGGCTTCTGCATGTAGATATGGACAGGACTGACGTCGAAAAAATGCCTTAGCATAGTATTCCATGTCTAGCACTATTCCATCTCCGTGTAACTCCTTCGTGTTATACACCAGATCCTCCACACACAGTTCCAACAGCGAGAGTGCATCTATATACAGATTTGAAATCGGACAACGCTTGTATGGAGTCGATCACTCATTTGTGGTGGGCCTTAGCGGTTTGGGCAAAGATCTTTACTTTCGAGTTGGGTTGATTATTTTTGGACAAGTGGATGGGGCAAAATGATGGGCAAAGGGAATGAACTCATGAAGGGATGAGCAACCAACGGGAAACCAAGTGTTCATCTACCGATGCGTCGGACTAATTACGAGGAGTTGGGTATTCATTTACTAGGGGATGAGCTACCAACAAAAAGGGTCCGAGTCACTTAAGGTAGTTGGGGTACTCATTTGCAAGGGGACGAGTCGTCAACAATAACCCTGTTAATTTGGCAAGGGACCAAGTCACTTAGGAGAGTCTGATACTAATTTGCAAGGAAAAGAGTCACTATTCAGCAAGAAACCGAGTCGCTTATGGTACCCAAGTACTCATTTGCAAGGGAACAAGTCGCCAACAGAAACCCAACTATACATATGGCAAGGGGCCTAGTTACTTAGAGGAATCGAGTACTCACAAGGGGACGAGTCGACAACAGAACAACTATTTATTAAGAAAGGGACCGAGACACTATAGGGAGTTAGGTACTCTTTTGTGAGGAGACGAGTCACCGATGGGACCATAATATTTATTTGGTGCGAACCTGTTTTCCAGTTTCGTATTTCTCTATTTATGTATTTGAATTTTTTCTCGTAATGCGTGTTTTATCCAGTATTTTGATTTTTGACCATATTTCTCGCCTTTAGTGCTCCAGCATCGAGTTTCTGAATTTCGATGTTGTCTAGCAGTGTTGGCTTGTATTTCAATCATAGAATAGGTTTTCTAGTTTTTCTCAATATGTTCCTCACATATCTCACAGCGATGATAATCATGCTATACTCCGTTTTCAAAATGAAATAATGACTATGCAACCAAATTGGAGTTTGTTGGATTTCTTGTATAATCGAACTTAATGGATGGACAAACCTGGACTTGCAGAAACCCTTGGCAAGTTGTGATGATAAAACCCTGGTTAGGATTGCCCGCAGAATGGAGCCAAACCTTCACCCTTGTTTAACTCATTTCCAAGCCAGCAATACGCTGAATACACTGGAAGTATAGTGGTGGGTTAGTAATGAGCTAGTCAGTAGCCTTCTTCTACCATTTGATCGAGATCAAATGGCGGTGACTTTGATATGGAGGTTTATATAAACCCATTCTCTGCCAATAACAGCTAAAAAGCTCGGTTATTCAAATCCCATATATATGAGAATGAATCGAATTTGAAAACAGTGAGATATAATGTTGGTTGATCAAGAACGCAGTTTGACATCTACTTATAGCTAGAAATAGTAATAGCTCTATTTGAGTTTGACTCGTTCCGGTAAAGAGTTGATACGATGAGACGGGCTTTGTTCCACTTCATCGTTCTTCCTCTTTTGTTGTTAAGCGAGAAAAATTCTTAAGTAAATCTGTATTTGTGTAAACAAAAATATGCCCCCTTCTCTGTTGGTGTACAGGAACAAAAAGTTTGGTGAAAGATACCAAATGCCAAAAGAGATTTTGCAAATATCGATAAGATGTCCTTTGACATTCTCAATCATAAAGGTTTAATAATGGTGATCAACTGAATTTTGATTTCTTGATGAAAGATTATATCATTATAAGGCAGAAAGATTTTTGTATTTATCGCATGGTCAAAATGGCTTAGTAATTTCGGTAGTGATTATCCAAAAAAGTAACAAAGCATCAGAAGTCGAACACGTTTGATAGTATGTAAGGACCCGAATAACAAAGGGAGATTACCTCATTCATGGATAAATAAAACGGAAGGTGTTTTCCTATGATTCAAGGTTCATACAAAAATTCAGAAAGAGAAGTATCAATGATCATGATTTTGAGAATCGGGACGAAGATGAGCATCCAAAACTGACACCAGTCCACACCAAACACGTTAACTTATGCAAAAAAAATAAACATCACACAATTCAAGACGAAAACACACAAGAATTAAGTGAAAAATCATAACCGGTGAAAAAATTTACCGGAAGAGCGAAATCGCTACTGAATAAGGGTACAAGGCTTTAAAAGATCACTACAACTTCATAATCCCATCTCTCCGAGAAAGTACACATAGAGAACACAAGAAAACCCCAGAGACTACACCCAAGAAGATCTGAGAAACTCAATTCCTCTCTTCTTCAATCTCTCTATTTCTTCTCTCTTTCTTTCTCTCAACTTATTGGTGGCTAACCCAACACTTTTCCTTGAGCACAACTTATTATCTACACAAGGAACCTTAGGCACCTTAATATAGCATGTCATGTGTCAATTTATAGAAATCCAGTCATATGTAGGCATGACATACGTTTCCATATTTACAACTCTTGATTAGGTAGGACTAGAACTTTGCTCCTATCATATCATTATTAGGATTTATAATATTAGTCAATCCTAACAATGACCACCTTGGATCATATTCATCATCCAACTCAACAAGCATCTAGCAACCTCTAGCCTCCAATCATCAAACAATAGTCTCGATCTCATGAACCCCCCTGGAGCACTAGTCGCCTAGTCACAAATCGGCTCTAAAATCGAGTCTGGCTCAAATTTGTATTTTATCTCTGTTACATCGCGATGTTAGAGTATTCCGAAATAACTATCGTTGCACCAAGATTAATAAATTTGACTCGTCGTTCACGAACCATAGAAGATTGACCAACTGCAAACAAACCATCCCAGACATCCAATCCTATCACTGTAGAAATCATAGGAGCACCACCTCGACCAGTATCTCCTACTAGATGATAAATATTATCGCACTTACTCTCCCTTCATGAGCACGGTACAACCATGTGTCACCCTTAGAACTCCACTTCTCGCTAAAAAAATACAGTCTGCAGAGTCTAACGCACCCAACGATATGAGATTCTTGCGCATATTCGATATATATCGTACTCCCACCTAACCTACACATCATGCCATCATACATCTTAATATCTACCGTCCCTTCACTGCCGACCTCACAAAATGAGTCATCATCCAAGCGAACAGTATCAGTCTTCTTTTCTATAGAAGCAAAATAAGATACATTTGAGCAAATAAGTAGCGAACTATCAGAATCCAATATCCAGACATGAATAGCTTCCTTACCCTGGGAAAGGGTGAGCAGATCATCCTAAGTGTTATCACCGCCTACCACTGCCAAATCTTCATAATTATTTTTCTTCTCCGTACATTGCACATTTTCTTCTGATGTGGCCAAATTTTTTACAATAATAACACGCAACAGCCCTCCTTGATGTAATCAAGATCGTGCCGCTCCCGAACCCTATCAAGAGTCTTTCCTCTTTCGTCTGCTACCACTGCCAATTGTTTACCCTCAGAAACATGACTTTTCAACAATTGATCAGATAAAAATGATATAGTGACTTACTCCAGCTTCACTTTATCCTTCCCATATAGAAATGTAGTCACTATGTGCTCGTACGAAGAGAGAAGCAAGGTAAGAAGCAAAATGGCATCGTCTTCTTTCTCCACTTTTGCACAAACTGTGTAAAGTTGGTTCAAAAGTCCGTTGAACACATTCAACTATTCCAATAGATTTTTGCATTCCTTCAACCTCAGGCCAAATAATTGCTACTTCAGGTAAAGCCTTATTGTGACAGACTTTGACATGTACAGCCTCTCCAGGTTTTTCAAAGCCCAGCCGCAGTTTCTTCCTGTCGGCAAAATACAGCCTGATGGAACTAGTAGCCTTCATCTCCATATCCTTCCACTCGTCATCCTTCAATGTATCTGGCATCTTGGATTTCCCCAATAAGACTTTGTGAAGGCCTTGTTGTACCAAAAGATCTTTAACCCTTCTTTTCTACAGTCCGAATTTCTCTTTGCCGCTGAACTTCTCCGCTCAAATCGTTCGAGCATTGCCATAGACTTCGTTGTCATTACCGATCTTCTAAATCTTGAACCGAAGCTCTGATACCACATGATGGAAATAAAACCATAAATTATTCTCTAAGCTGAGCATCCGCGATGAACCAATACCCCCAAGCCAAACACAGTGGTTGACTTATGCAGAAAAATAAAGAACATACAATTCAAGATAGACACACAAGAATTAAGTGAAAAATTCTAACCAGTAAAAAACCACCGGAGGAGCGAGATCACTACTAAATAAGGTTACAAGACTTTAGAAAATTGCTACAACTTCGTAATCCCAACTAAAAGAAAAAATACACAAAGAAAACACAAGAAATATCCAGAGATTATACCCAAAAAAATTGAGAAATCCAATTTCTATCTCTCTGTTTCTTCTCTCTTTCTTTCTCTCAACCTATTGGTGGCTACCCAACACCTTTTTCTTGAGCACAATTTATTATCTGCACAAGAAACCTTAGGCCCCTTTATATAGCAGTCATGTGTCCATATATATAAATCCAATCATATGTAGGCGTGACATACGTTCCATATTTAGAACTCATTGACTAGGTAGAACTAGGACTTTGCTCCTATCCTATTATTATTAGGATATCTAATATGAGCCAATCCTAACATGACGTAGAAATGGAAGCTAATGCAAGTGGACGATCACCAAGTGTTACAAACAGTCCATTTTCTCATGTCCCCACCAGTCACTTTTCATCTTTAGATCCTGATCACCACATGAGAAGAAGAAAAGTTATCCAGGAATTATGATCTTGTGTAAGATGACAGAAGGTTAGCTTGTAAACAGGGTACTACAAAAACTTACTAGATATTTAATGTTGGTGCAAACTAGACCATACTTGGAAACAATAACAGGAGAATAAGATAAATTTATGAGAAATAGGAATTGACGAATAACAAACATATGATTGAAGGCTCAGGATCGAGAATTGATAGAGTAGAATAACTCAGACAAGTGATACTTAAGGTAGTAGACAATGGGACAGTAGAAAAGATGGCAGAATAGTAAGTGGAGAGGATACGCTGCAAGTTCTAGATGTCCACTGATAAGGGTAGTGGAGGCCCCGAGGGAGCAGTGTGAAAGTGGATGAGTGTCATTATAAGCAGGTATAGTACACCTGTCAAGCTATAGCAATGGTCGCTGGATGGCTATGCTTCTACCAACAGTAGGCTACGATATGGTTGGTCTATCAATAGTAATTCTAGTAGAGTGATTTTCTATTATGTTGACTACAAGTGGCAACAACTGAATGTCTTTTGCCACGAATATAATTTATCATAAAAAAATATTGCTAGATAAAGAATGTTTGTTGATTTTATTCAGATAAAAATATTTAAACATAAACAAGAGAATCTTTCACAAGTATCAGGCGACCGCAGCTAGCAAGGAGGATGTCAAGGTACTCACGGAAGCATGCACCAAGAAGACAACACAAGAGAGAAGAATTTCAGATCTTGAAAGAACGGGAAGTTCAATATCGAGAGAAAGTCCATGGAAATAGGGAGAACTCTCAACTTTGCAATATTATTACCTTTTACATCAATACAATTACTTTTTCAGATACACACACAAACAAAAATATATGTATGTATAATCTCTTGTTGAATCTAGTCATTTATCTTATACTTTAACGTTGACTAAAATACTTATATATTAATGATTCAATAGTAAATTAGTAATCTTTATATTTTGTAATGCTCGTGTTATGAATAGCTCAAGTTTATTTAAAATGATTTTGTTTATTTAAGTCCTAAATAGACTAAAGATTAGTTTCTTGGTGTTTAAAAATATTGGAGGGTTAGGATTTATTTCGGGTTTGGATTTAAGCTATAAATATATGTGCCCCTTTTAAGAAAAAGAGAGACAGGGAGAGGGAAAATGCAGGATTTTGGGGTTTTACATGTGTTTGGTGAGGATTATGAGTTATTGTAATCTTCTTTATGAGTAAATAATATATTTTGGTGTTGGGACTTGGGAGTTAATTCTATTTTCTTATCTTGTTAATTTATTTTCGTTGTTGTAACAATTTGGTACCAAAAAGAGGCTCAATATTCGATGCAGTGACGTGTGACAATGATGAGCAAAGGAGTTCCAAGTGATGGTGGAAAGTGACCACAACCGTCATGAGTCCTCAATGGTGGCAATATCATGCAAGGTGGATGAAGAAGAATAAAAATATGTAGTTTTGTTGATGATGGAGCGACCCGAGTATTTTCCTGCTTTTGGATGTTAGTACAATGTGGTCACTGGAGATGGTGTTTCTGTTTATGGAGATTTCGGTGTGCTAAATTTGGTGATTTTTGTGTCAAGTTTTTTGGGTGATTATTTTGGTGTTCGCCTTTGGTGATTTTATGTTTAAAATTGTGCCTGCGAGAGGGATGACTATAGTGGCCTTGAATTCGACATTGACCTACTAAGGGATGTGATCGGAGTGAGAGGTCTGAATTGTTGAGATTGAACATCAACTTTCATTGCCTATTCCGTCGGTCTACCAAGACAATGTCATGATACAAAGTATAACCTATTTAACAAATCGTGGTTTATATGTTTCTTTTTTGGAGAATTTTGGTGATTAGCGGTTGGATAAACATGAGTCAAGGTGAAGATTCTTAGGATTGGCTTAAGTTTATTTTAGATTTTGTGTTTATTGGTAACACTAGCAAAGGAGGAGAGAAGTGGGTGTGGGTTTGAATAACAGTCCGTACAAGAATTAAATGGGAGGGGTCTTAGTGCTAGTAGCCCATGGCAGGATCAGTCGTTAATGACTAGCCATATCTCAAAGGACAATCTAAAGATGATTATTTATTAAAGTTCATCAAAAGTTTCACACTTTTAGGTTTTAGTAAATATACAGTCACATGGATTCTTCAACATTATTGAAAGGATTGGATTCTCAAATATATTTTTAATGCAAATTGATCTTTTCAAGTCATTATTTCCAACCATCTGTTTCAGATACTATCATAGGGAAAAAATATCAAATAATTTCCGTGTTTTCAAGCTATGTGGGTGATATATGTCATCTCCAATGGCATGATTTTAGATTAGATGCTCCATAATGTACTGACTGGATTAAATTCAAACCTTAGAAGAAAGAGTGCCAACTGTTTTAGTGTATATGTTAGGCTGATTAGCGCTAAAATACCACCAACTTTCACCTTTAATAAATCCGTGAATTATTTTTATTAGTAAGTTGATACCATGAATTTTAAGTTCCGACAAGTTAAAGTTACCCCTTCCACTATCATACCATCAAACTTAACAGACCATTTAGGACTTTTTTGCCCCTAAACAGAACAAAAAAAATTACTTTAATTAAAAAAAAAAAACTCAAACCCCATTTCCTCCCCACCCAGTCGTTGCTCCCATGCCCCCTTGCCGTAACCGCCCCCTCCCCCATTGCCCCTGCTGCTCCTGCCTGCCCTCACAGTTAGTGCAATTGCAACAGCAAAGCCTAGTGGTTGCGGTTGTTGCTGCAATTGCAATTGGCGGCACAGGTGGGCAAGAGCTACAGAGATGGTGGCGAAGCACTGGTAGGGAGATAGGAGTTTTAGAGCTTGGGTTAGGGGTTCTACTTTGTTATGAAGTGATTTTTTAGGGTTTTAGTTAGGTGAAATAAGAGAAGTTTTTCAAGAATTAACTTTAGGTTAGTTTATATTTGGGATTATTAAACTTACAATTTTTTTAGTTAAATTCGAAATCAATAAAAAAATTATTAGAATTCTTTTTACTAGGGGCATTGTGGTCTTATCCACTTTCTTTTAGGCTGAACTTGCAAAAGAAAATAGATCAAGGTATTTAAGTGGGAAAAAAAAGTTTGTCGTATCAACTTGCCTATAGAAAATAATTTATGGTATCGATTTGTCACCATGTGAAAGTTAACAGTATTTAAGTGCTAACTAGCCTATTTGTTAATGGTGTGCATCCATTCTATATGGTTCTCTTGATGTCCAATAAAATGATGAATATACTCAAATTAGCCTCCAATCCCAGTTGACAGAGAATAGAAACATTTCTACTGTCATTAGTAACACCATAAATCCAACCAGTCACAACAGTTCGGTAATGGAACGCAGCAAAGCTCTACTAGAACTGAGAAAATCTTTTATAATCGTTTGTCAAACTGACACCAGTCACATCAGCCTCGTATGCCAGTACCAAATACCTAGACATGGTAGCTATGAGTAAGAGAGTACACTGCCATAAGAACCTAGAAGGCGAAGGAGCCCCCTCCAAGTTTCCCTAGTCTAAAAAATAGTCTAGACAAAGAGGTAACATAGCAACAACAAATTGTTGGGTTTTTGGCTTTCCTTTTAGAAACTTTAGTCCCACATCGGAAAAACCAAATAGGTTGTATCTCTATATATTAGCTTTGCTAGTTTAAGAGATGCACATGAGGTGTGGAGGTGCACATGGGTGTGCCATGTGGGATTATTTTCTAAACGGGGAAAAGGCTAAAATTAACAATTAAAGCATTCATGCTTTTTGCTCTTGGGAAATTTATTTCCATAGGAGCTAAGCCCCGTAGGGGCTTAGCGACTCGGACTCGGGCTCGGGCTCGGGCTCGGGCTCGGGCTCGGGCTCGGGCTCAGAGGCGTAATGGGGCGTTTTGTTGGCGCACTTTGCACTTAGCACGTCAGCATCGTCGCTAGGCGCATAGTGCGCTTAAGTTGCGCTCGTTGCGCGAGCCACTTGCGCGACCACGTTGCACGGCCCCGTTGCGCGGCCCATTACGCGGCCCAGTTACGCTGGCACAGTTACGCAGCCCAGTACGCCCAGTAAGCCCAGTACGCGCAGTGTGCGCAGCGTACGCAGCGTGCGTAGAGTGCGCAGTGTACGCAGCATACGCAGTGTGCGTAGAGTGTGTAGTGTGCGTAGGGTGCGTAAAGGGGCTGTGTGCGTAAAGTGCAAATTACGCTGGTGGCACAACTTCCAGCAGAACGTGTCCTACCATGTTCTGAGCGGTTGCTCCATGTTCGGGGTGGTTACTACCACGTCCCTAACATTGTGCTAACCTGGCAGTTGTTGCAGGGGCTTATATAAGGCCTCCTCCTTCTCTCTCACAGGTTGGTACTAATGCATAGGTAGTAGACAGAAAGTTTACAAGTGCTTAGAGGCTGTGAGAGAGAAGAGAGGAATTGTACCAGCGTTACGTTTTGCACAGGAGTTCAAGTTCATCCGAGGAGTCAGAAGAGCAAAGTGTTCCAAGTTCTCCGACGAACTTGCTGGTTCCTGGAAGCTATTCGTGTGGGACGAATAAAGCTTTGAGCAACGGTGATCATTCACCCCAGCAGGAGTTTTTTTCACCTTTCGCCTGTCAATTTCTTTGTTGGTTCTATCAGGATTCTATTAACGCACCTTCGGTGAAGTGTTAGCGTTGATATTATCATAATTCTGTTTGTGCACCTTCTGTGAAGGGTAGCACTTGTGGGATTTTATTACGTACCTTCTGTGAAGTGTTACGTTCTGTGCACCTTCTGTGAAGTGTAGCACTAATTGAAGTTTCCATTACGTACCTTCTGTGAAGTGTTACGTAATAACGATTGTTTGTACAATTGTTACGATATTTCAGTTTTCCATCGAAAAAAATTGTGCCCCGGCAATAACAATCTCAAAACTTTATTGCTTCGATGGAAAACGTTAATGTTTCTCTCTTCAATTTTGACTTTTGCAAGTTAGAAAAGTTTGATGGAGAACATTACCAAGTCTGGAAGAGGAAGGTATATCTAACCCTTCAACTCAAAGACGTAGATCACGTGCTTTTGGAGAAAGAACCTACTGTTCCAGATGTTGGGTCTGCTGCCGCGATTACCGCGGCTACTAAACTGCAAGCAAAATGGAGAAGGAAAAATAGTATTTGCAGGCTGCTAATCCTGAATGCTATGGAAGATTCCCTTGCAGAATCCTATTCTAAGAAGAATATCGCTAGACATATGGGAGTCTCTAGAAAAACTCTACGAAGAAGACAAGAACCGTAGTAAAATCTTTGTGGTTGAAAAATATCACAAGTGGTTCTTTGAGGACGAAAAGTCTATGCTGCCGCAGGTGAAGGAGTTCCTGAAACTGCGACAGAAGTTGGAAGACGAGGCAATGCCCCTCCCCGACAAGTTTGTTGTTGGAGGGATTGTCTCAAAGCTCCCTGCTGGGTGGAGCAAGTTCTATGCAAACATGCATAGGAAGAAGCTGGAGATCACCCTTGAAGATCTCCTGCAGGAAATCTATGTTGAGGACCAGATGCGGGCTCAACTGAAGGTGGACGCACTGTCCAAGCAATTGGCTAACGCCAATATGGTTCATACCAAGGAACCAAGGGGAAAGCAGGCGGCTTTCCACAGCAAGAAGAAGGACCCTGACAATCTGAAAGTCAAGGGAACTTCTATCAAGAAAAAGAAGCCAAAGTCTCAAATGCCTTGCTTCAAGTGTGGCAAGAAGGGCCATTTTAAGAATGAGTGCAAAGCAAAGACCAAGCAATCAGAGCAAGGAGAGCCTAGTAAGGTATCTATGATAACTAATGTTGTTGCTATGATTGCGCAGGTTGATGTGGTAGGGACTGATTCTGACTGGTGGGTAGACACTGGAGCCTCCTGACATGTCTGCTCCAGTAAGGAGTGGTTCACCACCTACACACCTACTTCTGAAGTGGTTATGATGGCGAACCAGGCACAAGCTGAAGTGCTCGGGATTGGGACAGTGGTATTGAAGCCGACTTCTGGCAAGTCTCTGACGCTTCATGGCGTGAAGCACGTACCTGCTATCGCCAAGAACCTGATCTCAGGAGGCCGACTCTGCAACGCAGGCCTCAGGATGGACATCAATGCTGGCCAGATGGTGATGTCTATCAAGGGAACATATTTCGGGAAAGCTTTTTATACCGAAAGAATGTTCAAGATTCAGCTTGTAAATCAGTCCAATGTAATTAATGTAATTAATGAAGTCACTCCTTCTGCTTATACTCTTGAGTTGTGGCATAATAGGCTAGGACATGTTCATTGTAAACGAATAAACAGAATGTCTAGTCTAGGGCTTATCTCCAAGTGTGGGAGTAAGGTAGAGAAATGTGAAGTTTGTGCTCAAACTAAGATCACAAGGAAACCCTTTCCTCGGGTTAATCGAAGTACAGATCTTCTGGAGTTAGTACACTCAGATATCTGTGACTTCAAACAGTTCTCTACAAAGGTCGGGATGAAGTATTTCATAACCTTCATCGATGACATCTCAAAGTATGCGTTCGTCTACTTGCTGAAGGCTAAAGACGAAGCATTCGAGAAGTTCAAGGAGTTCAGAGCCGAAGCTGAGCGGCAGACTGGACAACAACTCAAAAGAATAAGAAGTGATCGAGGTCGGGAGTACAGGTCTCATGAATTCGCATCGTTCTGCAAAGAACATGGAATTGTCAATGAAACTACGGCTCCGTACTCTCCTCAATCTAACGGAGTAGCAGAGAGGAAGAACAGAACGTTAACAGAAATGATTAACTCAATGTTGTTGACTGCTGGCCTTCCTAAGTGCTACTGGGGTGAAGCTGCATTGACGGCCACTTTTATTCTAAATAGAGTGCCTCATGCAACTTCAGACGTTACTCCTCATGAACTCTGGTTCAAGGTCAGACCTAACTTGAATGTCATTCGAGTGTGGGGGTGTCTGGCATATGTAAAGCTTCCAGATCTGAAGATTCAGAAGCTTGGGACAAGGACTACTAAGACAATCTTTTTGGGGTATGCCGAGAAAAGTGATGCTCGGAGATTTCTTGATATTGAGTCAAATCATATCATTGAATCTCGCAACGCAGAATATTTTGAAGACAAATTTGCTAGGCACAAGAATATTGTTCTTGCGGATGAACCGGAGAATAATGAGGGTGCGCAGCAAACTGAAGTCTTCAATGAAGATGTGGTCCAAGAAGATGTTGTTGAAACAACGGTTGAACCAGAACAAGCTGAGCCGTCAGCTAAGCGTGTGAGGAGGCCGAAGGACTTCGGAATTGACTTTGTCACCTATCATGTGGAAGCAGATCCGCTAACCTATGATGAGGCGATGAAGACCAGAGACGCGATTTTCTGGAAGGAGACGATTGACAATGAGATTGATTCCATCACCTCAAATAATACTTGGGTGTTGGTTGATCTTCCTGAAGGAGCTAAACCCATCGGATGCAAATGGATCTTCAAGAAGAAGATGAAAGCAGACGGAACTATTGATAAGTTCAAGGCTAGGTTGGTAGCCAAGGAGTTTTCTCAGAAGCAGGGGATTGACTATTTTGACACGTATGCTCCAGTTGTCCGGATGACCACTATCAGGATGTTGATTGCTCTTGCAGCAATACATAAGATGGTGATACATCAGATGGATGTGAATACGGCTTTCCTAAATGGCGAGCTGACCGAAGAGATTTACATGCAACAGCCAGAGAGATTTGTCATCAGGGGTCTTGAAGACAAAGTCTGCAAGTTGGTGAAATCTTTGTACGATCTTAAACAAGCTCCCAAGATGTGGCATGAGAAATTTGACAAAGTTATAAGGTCAAATGGCTACATGGTCAGCGATACGGACAAGTGTGTTTACACGAAGTTCGCTGATGGAAGAGGTGTGATCGTTTGTCTGTACGTGGACGACATGCTTATCCTAGGTACGGATATTAGCTGTGTCACGGAGACAAAGAAATTCATCTCAAGCAAGTTCAGTATGAAGGACTTGGGGGAAGCTGATGTGATCTTAGGGATCAAAATTATCCGGACAGACACTGGACTAGCGCTGTCACAGTCTCATTATATTGAGAAAATGATCACTCGTTATGGGTATCGGGATCTTCCAAGGATCGATACGCCGTACAGGTGTGATCTGAAGCTGAAGCCTAATTCAGGGGAAAGCGTCAGGCAGCTGGAGTATGCAAGCGTAATCGGAAGTTTGATGTATGCTACTAATGCCACAAGGCCTGACATAGCTTTCGCCGTGGGAATGCTGAGTCGTTTCACGAGCAACCCAGGTGTTGAACACTGGAAGGCTGTGAAACGGGTTATGAGATATCTCAAGAAGACTCAGACATATGCACTGTACTACAGCGGAGATCCGCAGGTAGTGGAAGGCTTCAGTGATGCCAGCTGGTGCTCAGATTTGGAGAGCGAGAGGTCCACAGGTGGATATATTTTCACAATGGATGGAGCTGCTATATCGTGAAAATCGAAGAAGCAGACTATGCTCTCACGGTCATCCATGGAATCTGAGTTCTTTGCTCTTGATACCGCAGCCGAGGAAGCAGAATGGCTTCGGGAGCTCATGTATGATCTTCCAGTGGTTGGGGCGCAAATACCGGCAATATCGATATACTGCGACAACCAGGCGACTGTGGCGGTGGCATCAAATGACCTCTTCAACGGAAAGAAGAGGACTGTGCGGTTAAAGCACAGGGCAGTACATGATCTTATTAAGAGAGGTGTAATTGCAGTTATTGATGTTCGGAGTCAGAAGAACCTGGCGGATCCGTTCACCAAGGGCCTCAAGCGCCAGCTGGTCGATGACACAGCTTGTAAAATGGGCTTGAAGGCATTCTGATATTAGTTATTGTATTCCTACCATAAAGTTTTATGCTATTAGTTCAAAGATTTATCTACTAGGCATCTAGCTTTTGGTTCAAGGGAGGACCATTAACTGGAAGAATATCAGGAACGGTGGGTACATGTTCTATTGGGCATGGAGAGGTTACGGACCTACAACCACTGTTGTCTACTGTTGTTTTCTGCGGAAAACGGTTCCTGTGGGAAGGATGGCTTAATTGCCTTAATGAGTTCTCAGGCAGAGTGAATGCCTGGTGTGCTTTACAGGAAGCACGGTAGAGCAGCACTACAAGGAGTGAAACTCCATGCTACAGTGGGGTGACTCCACAATGAGGTTCCTATATGTAGGGTGCTGCCCAGGAATAGGATAAAGCCTCGGCTTAGCAGGCCAAGTCACAGCGGCGTAGCACCGCAAATAGGCAGTTAGCCTAATGATGTATGTTAAAAATAAAGAGGGGTGTAGTCAGCACTACAAAGAGGAGGCGTTCCTTATGTTACAGTGGCACGACACCACGATGAGGTACCCGGTTAGGGATAAAGCCTCGGCCTTGCAAGCCATGTCGCTGCGGCGTAACACCGCAAGGGAGCCTAAGACTTCAAGCTGGGTAGTTTGGCACTACAAAGAGGCGGTTGCCTCATGCTACAGTAGTATGACACTACGATGAGGTTTCCGGTACGGGGTAAAGCCTCGGCTTTAAGCCGTGTCATAGCGGCGTAGCACCGCAAGGACAGCGCAAAGCGCTTCATGCCATGTCTCTTTATAATGAACTCACCTATAGTGTATGGACAAAGAGATATCAGGCCGTCTCCTGAGGGTAAACTTGTAGACGCCCAAAATTATACACTGAAACCAGGCTGGCACAGGGCCTTTAATGTGTAGCCAGAAGCACACGTAACTACATTATGTGAGTGGAAAGAATTTCAACTATGATGCAGAATTCAAGGCTTAGTCCATTCTTGTATTATAGTCTGATTTTTGACCCATGCGGGAAGATTCAACTCGTCAGCGACATCTCTCCTAATGCATGATGGACATTTACTGTGGAAAACACTTATACTCATATATAGAGATATGTGGGGGATTGTTGGGTTTTTGGCTTTCCTTTTAGAAACTTTAGTCCCACATCGGAAAAACCAAATAGGTTGTATCTCTATATATTAGCTTTGCTAGTTTAAGAGATGCACATGAGGTGTGGAGGTGCACATGGGTGTGCCATGTGGGATTATTTTCTAAATGGAAAAAAGGCTAAAATTAACAATTAAAGCATTCATGCTTTTTGCTCTTGGGAAATTTATTTCCATAGGAGCTAAGCCCCGTAGGGGCTTAGCGACTCGGACTCGGGCTCGGGCTCGGACTCGGACTCGGGCTCAAGGGCTCATGAGACGTAATGTGACGTTTTGTTGGCGCACTTTGCACTTAGCACGTTAGCATCGTCGCTAGGCGCATAGTACGCTTAAGTTGCGCTCGTTGCGCGAGCCACTTGCGCGACCACGTTGCGCGGCCCGTTACGCGAGCCCAGTTACGCTGGCCCAGTTACGCAGCCCAGTACGCAACCCAGTACGCCCAGTACGCGCAGTGTGCGCAGCGTACACAGCGTGCGTAGAGTGCGCAGTGTACGCAGCGTACGCAGTATGCGTAGAGTGTGTAGTGTGCGTAGGGTGCGTAAAGGGGCAGTGTGCGTAAAGTGCAAATTACGCTGGTGGCACAACTTCCAGCAGAACGTGTCCTAGCATGTTCTGAGCGGTTGCTCCATGTTCGGGGTGGTTACTACTACGTCCCTAACATTGTGCTAACCTGGCAGTTGTTGCAGGGGCTTATATAAGGCCTCCTCCTTCTCTCTTACAGGTTGGTACTAATGCATAGGTAGTAGACAGAAAGTTTACAAGTGCTTAGAGGCTGTGAGAGAGAAGAGAGGAATTGTACCAGCGTTACGTTTTGCACAGGAGTTCAAGTTCATCCGAGGAGTCAGAAGAGCAAAGTGTTCCAAGTTCTCCGACGAACTTGCTGGTTCCTGGAAGCTATTCGTGTGGGGCGAATAAAGCTTTGAGCAACGGTGATCATTCACCCCAGCAGGAGTTTTTTCCACCTTTCGCCTGTCACTTTCTTTGTTGGTTCTATCAGGATTCTATTAACGCACCTTCGGTGAAGTGTTAGCGTTGATATTATCATAATTCTGTTTGTGCACCTTCTGTGAAGGGTAGCACTTGTGGGATTTTATTACGTACCTTCTGTGAAGTGTTACGTTCTGTGCACCTTCTGTGAAGTGTAGCACTAATTGAAGTTTCTATTACGTACCTTCTGTGAAGTGTTACGTAATAACGATTGTTTGTACAATTGTTACGATATTTCAGTTTTCCATCGAAAAAAATTGTGCCCCGGCAATAACACAAATTCCATACTGTAATATGCTGCATACAGTGCAGGTAACAAGACTTCTATGTTGTACAGAGAATTCATAACTGAAAGTGAAATCCACATAAAAAAAAAGTTGAATAATTACATACCAAAAAATGGTAGAAGAAAAGCAACGCATACTGTTGAAATGACGAGAGAAGTTCTCAATGCGGCGGAGCACCAGAAACTGTTAGATGCCCCAACAGGAAGCAGTTCCTCTATACCCCTGGCCAAAGGATTTAGCAATAATGCATATCTGTTTTCAGTTGAGGATTTAGCTGAAAAAATTAACAAGAAAGAGCCTGATAAAGGCAAAAAAGGTCGCTGAGTTGCTCATTCCATAAAGCTACGAAAAGTCATTAGATTTATAAATAAGTCAAAGGATACTTGGTGAAAGGATTTATTACCTGATAACAAAGCAAGGAAATATTTGAATATCAGTGAATAATAAACATGATTTACTTATTGAAATAATGGTAAAAAGTTAAAACAAAAATCACAATAATATACTCACTGTGGTCCATAAAGCAAGTTTTGATGCAAAAGCTTGCTTTGGCAAATTCAAAGTTATTTGAGTCAGTGTAGTTGCACCAAACATTCGATATCCAATAATAGCAAAACTCCCATATATTGCAGTACACAAAGCAAAACTGCTCCCAACAAAACATAAAATAGGAATTATAAAAAGAAATCTAGATGGCTAATAATAGCCTTCACCTTCAACTGAAGATCGACATACCATATTATCAATGCCTTGTTAAACTTTTTACGGTCAGCCATTGAGTGGTAGATATTAGGAAACACAGAATGCCCAGAGAAGCAAAATCCCCACACACCAATAGCAAATGGGAGACCGTTCCACTTTACTACTTTGGTAGTCTGATGGAACCCTACTCCATCAGTCATACCGACAAGAACAACAGAAAGGAATACCAAGATAGTGGCAATTACACCTCCGGCTAGTGGAAATAATAACAAGCCAAATTAGACATAATATCATCATTTGTGATGTTAAAATAGCAAGTGATTGCGCGACATGATTATTTCACCTGAGAGATAGGAAATGACTCTCAAATCCCGAAGCAGAACAGTTGGCAGGACGATCAACGAAGTCAACACACCAAAAAAGTGCAAAGAATCCACATGAATTCCAGCCCAATCAATACCAACTCCAGGGAACAATCTTGTAAGGTTATCACCTTCCAATATAATAAATTCCACGCAATAGGACTGCATTAATGAATTGTAAAATATGGTGAATTTATCAAAAGGTACATAGACCATCCAACATATAAGATGAATTACTCCTCGGGATCAAAATCTGTTATCCACTTACATATAACTCCATGTATAAGAAAACCTGATTAATAAAAAATAAGAACGTTAGACTTTGATCATTATTATATAATGATAATTCTTATATAATATGCACAAATGCCGATGCATAGATATTCATATTTGTACTATAGACGATAACATACATAGTACATGTAATGTAACAATGGTTCATGAGATATTATGAGAATTTTCCTCGACGGTATAAGATTTAGGTTATTGTCGCTGCTTAAAAGCCCATTATATCACAAGATTTAGAAGAAGTAACCAAACTTTAGATACTGTTCATATACAAATGTAATTATGTCGAAATCATGATCATGAGTTAGAATAAGTATAGTAATTGTGCATAGGTAATTTCGAGGTATACTCATTTCGTAGCTATGTTTGGAAATTAGGGTTCAAGCAGCAACTATCTATTTAACTTTATTTATTCATTATCTCAACACTTCATCAAAAAGCAATAAGCACTCACAGATATGAACAGACGCCCAAGTCTCCCAAATGCAGCCTCTCCAATATCTGGGTAGCTCAAAATACCATCTTTACTCTCGAAACAGTATTTCATAAGAAGGCCTGTATAGCAGCAAATAACTGAAAAAACAACTAAGAGTGCCAAACTAGACCAACCAGCCTCTTTCACTGTGAATGGTGTCGAGAGGATACCAACACCTGCTAATACATTAATTCCTGTAGCACAAAACTAAATAAATAAATGAACTATATCAAGCATAATATAGTCAGCAGTAGACATTAATAATTAATTTCTGTTGGTGGTTTCTGCAGGTGATGAAGTGTGTCTATACATTTTCTTGATTCTTATGATATCCAAAAAAAATTCTTTTAAGATGGACTGGCTATGAAGCAGCCACACCCTCCCCAATCCAAATGTCCCCTTCAACTCCATGTATAAATTATTTATGGAAAATATAAGAAAAATGCAATAGAATGGATAAAAATGATGATCACTTGTTCTGAAGATGACATTACCATTAAAAACAGTTTGAGTGACACTACATCCATGAAATAGACATCCTTCTCCAGTATGCTGCACATGGAAAGAGATTGACTCATCTGCCTGTAAACTGTCCGACTTCCTCAAGTTTCTATCTGAGGCTTGCTTGTCCAATATACTACTTGAGATAAGAGGTGACTTTAGGTTTAAATCATGAGCACTTTGTGTGTAGTCAAGGCTTGATCTAAGACTTGAACTTCGTCCAAGAAACCCAAAGCTTGGTGATGCAGCAATTGTGTATGAATCAAGAGTTTCCCTGTTAGATAAGAGCAGAAACAACATCAAATAAGAAACAAGTAATACAAGCCTATCAAGATGTTAGCATACTGAATTTAAACATGTATCTAGCAATGGACTGCCGAAAACTGATACATGGTAATGATATATACAACTGACAGAACAAAACGGATATCACAAATCGTTGGATCTAATAGAACCATAAATGTTTTTTGACTGAGAGCCAAAACAAATCTATATTATGTCCGTGAGGACTCTTTTTCTAGTCTAGGGAAATTTGGAGTGTGTTTGTTGGTAGAACGAACTTCAACTACAAGACCGAAATGGTACGATCTAGCTACCCGCCAACTGACCTATGTTTTGAAGGTCCCTCTCTTGCTCGCAGCTACATTGGTTAGAAATTATGCAACTGGTATGCAGTGTTGATGTCTGTTTCGTAGCCTGTCATATATGTACTGTCAATTGATGGGGAAGGATTTGTATGATGATGATGATCTTCTAACTAAAGAACTCCAAAGGCATCCTAAAACACCTATTGAGAAGTTGGCTCAACATAATGGACTTACTACATTTAGGTAAAAGTGAGTATAATATAAAAGAGACAGTAGGCATGCCTTCCTAGAAGTTTCCTGATTTGGACAACAACTAAGACAAATAAGCTAATAAAGAGGAAAAAGTATACATAAAGAGAGTGCTCTTCCTGCGAGATTGAGCGTAATTATCAAGTACGCCGAAGAAAATGAAGATAGCGTGGTCTTGACAAAGACTGAGAAAAATCTTATATGGCCCAAAGTAAGCTCCTTAATAGTCATATAAGAAGTTTGACTCATATGTGGTTCATAATAGAACTACCATTGATCATTGTGCCTTCGTTAAAAGGTTCTCGAGAAATGATTTTATTATATATTTTTTATGTTGATGACATGCTTATTGCTGGCAAGGACGCTAAAAAGATTGCATTGACGAGGAATGAGTTGGTTATAAATGAAAGACTTATGTCCAACAAAGCAAATCTTGGGGATGAAGATCTCTCAAGAGAGGAGCATTAAAGAGTTGTTCCTATCAGGAAAAGTTATGTTGCAGGTGTGCTTCAGAGGTTCAGTATCACCAAAGCCTTCAACCTTATTCACCAATCATTATAAACTTAGGTTGAGACAAAGCCCTTGTAACGAGAAGGAGAAAGGATGAGATGAAGAAATTTCCATATTTATATATTGTGGGAAGTTTGATGTACAGTATGGTTTGTATGAGATCCAATATAGCACATGTGGTTGGTGTTGTTAGTTGTTTCCATGTAAAATCTAAAGAGGATCATTAAGAAGCCGTAAAACGAATATTTTGTTACCTCTGAAGCACTTCAAAGTCTTGTATGTGTTTTGGAGGTAGAAAAAGAGTATTAGAAGGATATACCGGTACTCAACTAACGGGTAATATCGACTCCACGAAATCGTCTTCACAAGACTTGTTCACCTTCGCAGGGGAGACTATAACATGGCAATAAAGGCTGTGGCAGTGTGTTTCTCTAAATCCTTAGTAGAGGTCAAATAAATTGTGATGACAGTAAGTTGTAAGGAGCTTACGTGGATAAAGAGGGTTTTGAAAGAAGTGACCGTTGAACAAAGTACTTATGTTCTATACTATAACAGTGAAAGTGTCATCCATCTAGTAAATAACCTGAGTTTCCACTTGAAGTCTAAAATTCAGACAGACCTTTTAATTTATTGATGTGAATAAAACATAAGAAGCCTTGGTACATCTATAGGAGCAAGTCATGACATTCTCCTTTAGCCCGGGCAATATGGAACTAAAGTGAGGAATACAATAATAATTAATTGGCACTCAACCGCAAGCTGGAGAATAGATATCAATCATTTACAATTTGGATAACAATCGAGCAAACAAAGGTCGAGGCAATAGTTTGGTGAGGATATCTACTAGCTGAGCTGAAGAAGACAATGGCCTCTTGTTGTTGGTGACTAACAGCCAAGAGAAGGACATCAGTAAGCAGAAGCCTTCAAAAAGTAGATGGTAATTGAGCCAAGAGAAGGACACCGACAAGGACCTCTCGTTGTTGGCGAAGAACAGCGGGATAGGAGGAGATCGGCTGAAAGACATTCCATTTTCAAAAAAGGTCGCTGAAGATGGCACCAAAGTCCTGCAAATCTTCTCCAAGTGTAGCCGTATCAAAGGTGTGAAAGATGTCATAAAGTTTTTGAAGATTATCTTCAAACGAGTATAGGGATCGAAGATGCGTCCAAATTTTCTTGATAGTTTTTAGATATACAATAGAGTTAAATTAACGACCATCCGTAGAGTTAAACAACCAAACAATTACCTTATTGTCATTCTGAAACCAACAGGCATACTGGGGATCCTTAGAGTTCAATGGTGACTCCGTCAAGTGGTGATGGAGACCTTTGTTGTTTGAACATTTTCTACAGCATTGGACCATTGCAAGTAATTCTTTACATTAGAGGGAAAGAACATGGCGAGTCGTAAATCTATTTTGAAGTCGACTAAAAAGGAAGTATCAACAGGAACACATTTTTCGTCGTCGAAGGCCATAATCAAGGGCACACAAGATTATCACAGCAAAGATGGTTGTCCAACTCACCAGGAGGCAAGAGATCAAAGACGTCAGAATATGGTATCGAAGTAGAGTAACTCAATGACAAGAGAACCAAGTGAGAGACATCAAGCAAGCACAAAACCAAACGGTAATGTGGATGGAGTCGAGGAACCCTAGAGATTAGGGGGCGCCGGAGAGGGAGATGTATGGGAGAAGACATTAAGGACGGCTAGGCTAGGGAGGGGACTTGAAGGAATTGTTGTAGCTTTGTCATACGCGTCGATTGTAGCCTCGTCGTATATTTTGGTAGTAGCCTCGTTGTAAGCGGCCATCTTAGCCTCGTAGAAGGTTGCGCTAGTTCTACAGGAGCTCGTGTTGGCTTTAGCTTCGTCGAAGGAGTTACCTTCACCAGATGCTATTTTAATCTAGCATCGTTGTATGCTGATCCCGAGGGTTAGCTTTCATCAAAGGCTATGTTAGCTTCATCTAAGTCACGCATCTGATTTCCAAGTCCGACTGAAGTCGCAAAAGTCTTCAAGGAGACTTTCCCGTACACAGAGGTAGGACTTGTCTTGACTTGAGAGGATGGACGGGTGGGAAGGAGAACGACGGAGGGGAAGAATGGGGGGCTACAGGGGGGAGTAGGATTGGGAAGACACGTAGGGTCAGGTTTAGGAGTTTGGTAGAGTAGGGTGGCAAAAGAAGAAAAAAAAAATTGATTTGGGGTTCTCTCCAAATTTTTATAGCTTTGATACCATGAAATTCCGAGAGACATTTTAATTTATTGATGTGAATAAAATATGAGAAGCCTTGATACTTTATAAGAGCAAGTCATGATACTCTCCTTTAGCCAAACAATGTGGAACTAAAATGAGGTATACAATAATAGTTAACTCACAAAGTCAAAGAATTGGTTCTCACTACCAATTGAACTGAGGAGTGCTTAACTAGAATATGTTGAAGCAAATATCCATACTAACAAGAATGGTTCATATATGTCATCGAAAACGAGCATATCATACGCCAAAAGATAGCATGTCTAGTGTTCTCATAAGTCGGAGGGAACAATATTTCAAAAGGCATATACCTCGCCATCTTAGGTCCCCTCCTGGGCGTTTCAAATGCGCCGACGCCTAGGCAACTCGTATTTAGGCGGTGAGTTTCTGAGGCGCCCACCTAGAAAAGGGAGGCACCCTCCTTGAACTATCACGGTGTAACCTGCCTTGGGCTGCCTTAAGCAACTTTTAAATTTGGAATTTGACCCAGGCTAAATAAAAATGATATATATTATTAATAATTTATTAGAGATATTAGAGATTTTAATAGGAATAATAGTATTTTGTCTTCTGCTTTCTTTTCCTTATGTGCACGTCTAAACCAATGTATCTCATCTCGATTTCCATCTCCAACGGGCAGTGCCACCAACCAATATGTAAATCTCTCTCTCTCACTTACCCTTTTCCTCGTTAACTCTTTCATTCTTTTTTTCCTATGCCAAGGTCCAAGGATCTAGACATTGACGATGACTTCTAATGGATGTTGATCTCTCCGATAAGCATGTCTCATACGCTTCTCTTTTTTGTTTTGACGAACTTTTGTTCTCTTGTAGGTATTACCCTCCTCGGCTCCTTACATGCAGTTTAGGAAGCACATATACTCAAACAATTCGTGATGTGTCGTGTTTTGTTGAACATGTATCAAACATGCCATAAACACTCTAAAATACACTTAAGGCACCAGATTAGGTATCAAACCTATGTTGCCATATTCGAAAATTGTCATGTCTTATTCGCTATCTATATGGTACCATTCTTATGTCTTTCCTAATTAGAGACTCAAATATTTCTTAGTAATTTTTTTTTTTTTTTTTTTTTTTTTGGGGGGGGGGGGGGGGGGGGGGGGGGTGGCTTCAGCCTTTCAGGACATTGTCTTGAGTCCCCCATCTCGTCGGCTTAAAGCCCTGTCTAGGTCTTTCAGTTCTTTGTCATGTCGCTACCTCGCACTGCCTTAAAAAGATGGGCAACAATACTTACATGGATGCTTGTAGACTTTTAATTATATATTTGTCATACCAATTAAAAGGATACTACAATATGTTAGGGCATAACCCACAAGCTTGTCTTGACTTACTATACAGTACGCACGTCTAATTTTAGTCTTGAACCTTGTTGATAACTTTTGGTTGTCACCATGTTAACAAACTAGGTCTGACCTAATTATAACTCACATTTTTCTTACTCGTAGAGTGAGATCTACTCATGACTTGGAGTATCAGACATTTTAGTAACTAGATGTTTGTATTATCCTAACTACTCTACACCCCAAATTTTAGTCTTGAGGTCGCTGTCTCGCTGCCTTGAGGCCATGCCTAGGCCTTTCAAGGCCTTGCCGCCTCGTGTAACCTTAAAAATCTTGGTTGGGAATGTCCTGCCTTACAAGGTGCATTCAACTTAGTAAACCCATAGCTAGCCCTCCTTGGAAAATGAAAGAATTTTCATATGAAGATGAAAACCTTCTTGGAAGATGCTTGCCTATCATGGACGAAAAAGAAGTCATGTGGAAGTTCATTGAACCTTGGAAGAATAAAAGATACCTTAGAGTCTATATAAAGAGCTCCGTTGCACAGCCGCAAGGTAACCAAGAAAGGTTAGAGCTTATTCCGCTCCACTCCTCTCTAGTGATATCCATTTGAGACGGTTCGGGAGAAATGTTTTGTACCTAGTAAAGGAATATACTGAATTTATTCTATCGACGACAAGACATGCATCACGATCCATCAACTCTAGTTTTGCCAGTAATTCGCTCTTGTTGTAATCCACTTCTGAAGTAAAAACCTCTAGCAGTGTCAGGAGAAGAAAACTTTGTAATCTCATTATTGTTCAGTGGAAGATCAATTTGTTGGGCTAGGACCCGTGGCTTTCCCCTCTCACATTGAGCATATTTTCCACATAAAAGTATTGTGTGTCATCATGTGTTTATGCTAGCTCTTCTCTCCTTTTGTTGTTTACACACGAACAGGAAGAGAATGTTTTGCACTTGCTCTTCCTGAGCACTACTAGGATTACTTTTTGTTAGATTAGTAATATTTTTTGCTTGATATTGGAGCTTTTAATGTGAATTGATCCATATCAATTGCCCTTTACACATTGTCTTGTGTCACATAGGTAGGTAGTTATCTCACTACATCCCGCATAGGTAGAATGCCTATTTTTGTGGGTTGAGAGTTGGATTCGCGCCAGGTTAATCCACTTAAAATGGCACGCCAAACAAATGGGGTTGTTATGATACCATGTTAAAGTCTCTTTCACTACACCACAACTCCAGAGTTATGGTGAGAGTTAGAGAGTTAAATATCCATGATACTCGAATATGTTGCATCTCAAGAGTGGGTACCCAAATAAACAGGGATGCTCATGAGCACCATTACTATACATATTGTTATGTCCGGGGCACAATTTTCGATGGAAAAACTGAGAAGGCAAAACAATTGTAAAGACAATGTTTCAACGCAACACTTCAAAGAAGGCGCGTAACAGAGATCCTTGGAGGATTCTGGTAAACGAAGATCTTAAAAAAAAATCGTTACAGCAACCGAATGACGTACTTCTAAAAAGAAGGTACTAATACGAATTGCTAGCAGTAGTGAAGATGCCAGGTGATAGATAGAAGATCTCCTGCTGGGGTGAATGATCACTGTTGCTCAAATCTATATTCGCCCCACACGAATAGCTTCCAGGAACCAGCAAGTTCGTCGGAGAACTTTGGAACACTCCAGCTCTTCTGACTCCTCGGATCGTACACAGACTCTCGTGCAAAAGCAACGCTGGTGCAAAGCTTCTCTTCTCTCTCACAGCCTCTGTTTACTTGTGTTAAAAAACACTTGTAAACCTTTTTAACATTCTGTGTACACTTCTGTGTTTGTCCTGTGGAGAGAAGAGACCTTATATAGGCCTGAGTGGCAACTGTCCGGTTTCCACAATGTTCGGAACGTGGTAAAAACCACTCTGAACGTGCAGTAACTGCACAGATCATGCACAGGCACGATCTGTAGCAAGTTGCGCCACTCGCGCACCCCGCGCGCCTTGCACACTGCGCGCAGAACGCGCACTGAGCCACTTGCGCCACCTGCACGCCCTGTGCGTCCTACGCACCCTGCACCATCCGCACAACTGGACGCGCAACTAGGCGCACCACTGGGCGCGCATCTGTGCGCGCAACTGGACGCGCACCTGGCGCACAACCTGGCCGCGCAACCTGGCCCGCGCACCTGGTCGCGCCACCTGGCCTGTGCAATCAGAGCCGCACAACCAAAGCCGTGCAACCTGGCAGCTCAACCGGCTACGCAAGTGGCTCGCGCAACGAGCGCAACTTAAGCGCGCTATGCGCCTAGCGACGATGCTGACGTGCTAAGTGCAAAGTGCGCCAACAAAACGCCACATTACGCCTCATGAGCCCATAAGCCCGAGTCCGTGTCCGAGTCCGAGTCCGAGTCGCTAAGCCCCTACGGAACTTAGCTCCCATGAAAATAAATTTTCCAAGAGCAAAAAGCATGAATGCTTTCAATTGTTGATTTAGCCTTTTTTCCATTAGAAAAATAATTCCACATGGCACACCCATGTGTACCTCCACACCACATGTGCATCTCTAAAAGAGCATAGCTAATATATAGAGATACAACTCCTTTGGCCTAGTCGATGTGGGACTAAAGTTCTAATCTAAAAAGGCCAAAACCCAACAATTCCCCACATATCTCTATATATGGGTATAAGTGTTCCCCACAGTAACTGTCCATCATGCATTAGGAGATGTCGCTGACGACTTGAATCTTCCTGCATGGGTCAAACAACAGACTATAATACAAGAATGGACTAAGCCTTGAATTCTGCACCATAGTTAAAATTTTTTCCACTCACATAATGTAGTTACATGTGCTTCTGACTTGCACATTAAAGGTCCTGTGCCAGCCTGGTTTCAGTGCATAATTTTGGACGTCTACAAGTTTACTCTCAAGAGACGGCCTGAGATATCTGTCCATACACTATAGGTGAGTTCATTATTAAAAAGACATGGCATGAGACGCTTTGTGCTTCCCTTGCGGTGCTACGTCGCTATGACATGGCCTAAAGCCGAGGCCTTACCCCGTACCAGAAATCTCATCGTAGTATCATACTACTGTAGCATGAGGTCACCGCCTCTTTGTAGTGCCATACTACCCAGCATGAAGCCTTAGGCTCCCTTGCGGTGTTACGCCGCAACGACATGGCTTGCAAGGTCGAGGCTTTATCCCTAATCGGGTACCCCATCGTGGTGTCGTGCCACTGTAACATGAGGAACTCCTCCCCTTTGTAGTGCTGACTACACCCCTCTTTATTTCAACATACAGCATTAGGCTACCTGCCTATTTGTGGTGCTACGCCGCTGTGACTTGGCTCATACAGCCGAGGCATTACCCCTTTCGGGAACCTCATGGTGGAGTCACCCCACAGTAGCATGGAGTTTCACTCCTTGTAGTGCTGCGCTACCGTGCTTCCTGTAAAGCACACCAGGCATTCACTCTGCCTGAGAACTCATTAAGGCGTTTAAGCCAACCTTCCCACAGGATCCGTTTTTTGCAGAAAACAACAGTAGACAACGGTGATTGTAGGTCCGTAACCTCTCCATGTCCAATAGAACATGTACCCACCGTTCCTAATATTCTTCCGATTAATGGTCCTCCCTTGAACCAAAAGCTAGATGCCTAGTAGATTTCTCTTTGAACTAATAGCATAAAACTTTATGGTAGGATTGCAATAATACAATATCAGAATGCCTTCAAGCCCATTTTACAAGCTGTATCATCGACCAGCTGGCGCTTGAGGCCCTTGGTGAACGGATCCGCCAGGTTCTCCTGACTCCGAACATCAATCACTGCAATAACACCCCTCTTGATGAGATCGTGTACTGCCCTGAGCTTCAACCACACAGACCTCTTCTTCCCGTTGAAGAGGTCATTTGATGTCACCGTCGCAGTCGCCTGGTTGTCTCAGTATATCGGTATCGCCGGTATTTGCGCCCCAACTACTGGAAGATCATACATGAGCTCCCGAAGCCATTCTGCTTCCTCCGCTGCGGTATCAAGTGCAAAGAACTTAGATTCCATGGATGGCCGCGAGAGCATAGTCTGCTTCTTTGATTTCCACGATATAGCAGTTCCACCCATTGTGAAAATGTATCCAACTGTGGACCTCTCGCTCTCCACTTCTGAGCACCAGCTGGCATCACTGAAGCCTTCCACTACCGGCGGATCTCCGCTGTAGTGCAGTGCATATGTCTGAGTCTTCTTGAGATATCTCATAACCCTTTTCACAGCTTTCCAGTGCTCAATGCCTGGGTTGCTCGTAAAACGACTCAGCATTCCCACGGCGAAAGCTATGTCAGACCTTGTGGCAGTAGTAGCATACATCAAACTCCCGATTACGCTTGCATACTCCAGCTACTTGACGCTTTCCCCTGAATTAGACTTCAGCTTCAGATCACACCTGTACGGCGTATCGATCCCAGGAAGATCCTGATACCCGTAACGAGTGATCATCTTCTCAACATAATGATACTGTGACAGCGCTAGTCCAGTGTCTGTCCGGATGATCTTGATCCCTAAGATCACATCAGCTTCCACCAAGTCCTTCATACTGAACTTGTTCGAGATGAACTTCTTTGTCTCCGTGACACAGCCCATATCTGTACCTAGGATCAGCATGTCGTCTACGTACAGACAAACGATCACACCTCTTCCATCAGCGAACTTCGTGTAAACACACTTGTCCGTCTCGCTGACCATGTAGCCATTTGACCTTATAACCTTGTCAAATTTCTCATGCCACATCTTGGGAGCCTGTTTGAGACCGTACAAGAATTTTACCAACTTGTAGACTTTGTCTTCAAGACCCTTGACGACAAATCCCTCTGGCTGTTGCATGTAAATCTCTTCGGTCAGCTCGCCATTTAGGAAAGCCGTTTTAACATCCATCTGATGTATCACCATCTTATGTATTGCTGCGAGAGCAATCAACATTCTGATGGTGGTCATCCGGGCTACTGGAGCATACGTGTCAAAGTAGTCAATCCCCTGCTTCTGAGAAAACCCCTTGGCTACCAACCTAGTCTTGAACTTGTCAATAGTTCCGTCTGCTTTCATCTTCTCCTTGAAGATCCATTTGCATCCAATGGATTTCGCTCCTTCAGGAAGATCAACCAACACCTAAGTGTTATTTGAGGTGATGGAATCAATTTCATTGTCAATCGCCTCCTTCCAGAAAACCGCGTCTCTGGTCTTCATCGCCTCATCATAGGTAAGCGGATCTGCTTCCACATGATAGGTGACAAAGTCATTTCCGAAGTCCTTCGGCCTCCTCAGATGCTTTGCTGACGGCTCAACGAGTTCTGGTTCAACCGTTGTTTCAACAACTTTTTCTTGGACTACTTTTTCATTGAAAACTTCAGTTTCTTGCGCACCCTCATTGTTCTCCGGTATATCCGCAAGAACAATATTCTTGTGCCTTGCAAATTTGTCTTCAAAATATTCTGCGTCGCGAGATTCAATGATATGATTTGACTCAATATCAAAAAATCTTCGAGCATCACTCTTCTCGGCATACTCCAAGAAGATCGTCTTTGTAGTCCTTGTCCCAAGCTTCTGAATTTTCAGATCTGGAAGCTTGACATATGCCAGACACCCCCACACTCGAATGACATTCAAGTTTGGTCTGACCTTGAACCAGAGTTCATGAGGAGTAATGTCTGAAGTTGCATGAGGCACTCTATTTAGAATAAAAGTGACCGTCAATGCAGCTTCTCCCCAGTAGCACTTTGGAAGACCCGCAGTCAACAACATTGAGTTAATCATTTCTGTTAACGTTCTGTTCTTCCTCTCTGCTACTCCGTTTGATTGAGGAGAGTACGGAACCGTAGTCTCATTGACAATTCCATGTTCTTTGCAGAACGATATGAATTCATGAGACTTGTACTCTCCACCTCGATCACTTCTTATTCTTTTGAGTTGTTATCCAGTCTGCCGCTCAGCTTCGGCTCTGAGCTCCTTGAATTTCTCGAATGCTTCGTCTTTAACCTTCAGCAAGTAGACAAACGCATACTTAGAGAAGTCATCGATGAAGGTTATGAAATACTTCATCCCGGCCTTTGTAGAGAACTGTTTGAAGTCACAGATATCGGAGTGTACCAACTCCAGAAGATTTGTACTTCGATAAACCCGAGGAAAGGGTTTTCTTGTGATCTTTGTTTGAGCACAAACTTCACATTTCTCTACTTTACCCCCACACTTGGAGATAAGTCCTAGACTAGACATTTTGTTTATTCGTTTACAATGAACATATCCTAGCCTATTATGCCACAACTCAAGAGTATAAGCAGAAGGAGTGATTGCATTAATTATATTGGACTGATTTACAAGCTGAATTTTGAACATTCCTTCGGTATAAAAAGCTTTTCCGAAATATGTTCCCTTAATAGACATCACCATCTGGCCAGCATTGATGTCCATCCTGAGGCCTGTATTACAAAGTAGGCCTCCTGAGATCAGGTTCTTTGCGATAGTAGGTACATGCTTCACACCTTGAAGCGTCAGAGACTTCCCCGAAGTCGGTTTCAAAACCACCGTCCCGATCCCGAGCACTTCAGCTTGTGCTTGATTTGCCACCATAACCACTTCAGAAGTTGGTATATAGGTGGTAAACCACTCCTTGCTGGAGCAGACATGGCAGGTGGCGCCAGTGTCTACCCACCAGTCAGAATCAGCCCTAACCGCAGTGACCTACGCAATCATAGCAACAACATCAGTGATCATTGAGACCTTACTAGGCTCATCTTGCTCTGATTGCTTGGCCTTGGATTTGCATTCACTTTTGAAGTGGCCCTTCTTGCCACACTTGAAGTAAGCCAAATGGGACTTTAGCTTCTTTTGCTTGAAGGAAGTCCCTTTGACTTTCAGATTGTCAGGGTCCTTCTTCTTGCTGTGGGAAGCCGCCTGCTTTCCCCTTGGTTCTCTCGTATGAACCATATTGGCGTTGCTTGGACAGTGCGTCCACTTTCAGTTGAGCCCGCATCTGGTCCTCAACATAAATTTCCTGCAAGAGATCTTCAAGGCTGATCTCAAGCTTCTTCCTATGCATGTTTGCATAGAAGTTGCTCCATCCAGCGGGGAGCTTCGAGACAATTCCTCAACAACAAACTTGTCGGGGAGGGACATCGCTTCGTCTTCCAGCTTCTGTCGCAACTTCAGGAATTCCTTCACCTGCGGCAGCATGGACTTCTCGTCCTCAAAGAGTCATTTGTGATATTTTTCAACCACAAATATCTTGCTCCTATTTTTGTCTTCTTCGTACAGTTTCTCCAGAGACTCTCATATGTCTCTGGCAATAGTCTTCTTATGGTAGGATTCTGCTAAGGAATCCTCCATAGCATTCAGGATAAGCAGCATGCAAATGCTATTCTCCATTCTCCACTTGGCTTGAAGTTTAGTAGCCGCAGTGATTGCGGCAGCAGACCCAGTATCTGGAACAGTAGTTTCCTCTTCAAGAAGCACATAATCAACGTCTCCGAGTTGAAGAGTAAGATAAACCTTCCCCTTCCAGACTTGATAATGCTCTCCATCAAACTTTTCTAACTTACAAAAGTTAGTATTGAGGAGTGAAGCATTAAATTTTTCCATCGTAGCAATATAGCTTTGAGATTGTTATGTCCGGGGCACAATTTTCGATGGAAAAACTGAGAAGGCGAAACAATTGTAAAGACAATGTTTCAATGCAACACTTCAAAGAAGGCGCGTAACAGAAATCCTTGGAGGATTCTGGTAAACGAAGATCTTAAAAAAGATTTCGTTACAGCAATCGAATGATGTACTTCTAAAAAGAAGGTACTAATCCGAATTACTAGCAGTAGTGAAGATGACAGGCAATAGATGGAAGATCTCCTGCTGGGGTGAATGATCACCGTTGCTCAAAGCTATATTCGCCCCACACGAATAGCTTCCAGGAACCAGCAAGTTCGTTGGATAACTTTGGAACACTCCTGCTCTTCTGACTCCTCGGATCGTATACGGACTCCCGTGCAAAAGCAACGTTGTTGCAAAGCTTCTCTTCTCTCTCACAGCCTCTGTTTACTTGTGTTAAAAAACACTTGTAAACCTTTTTAACATTTTGTGTACACTTCTGTGTTTGTCCTGTGGAGAGAAGAGACCTTATATAAGCCTGAGTGGCAACTGTCCGGTTTCCACAATATTCGGGACGTGGTAAAAACCACTCTGAACGTGCAGTAACTGCACACATCATGCACAGGCCGTGTCCGTGTCCGTGTCCGAGTCCATGTTCGTGTCCGAGTCCGAGTCCATAAACCCATAACGCCAACAAAACGCCACATTACGTCTCATGAGCCCATAAGCCCGAGTCTGTGTCCGTGTCCGAGTCTGAATCCAAGTCCGAGTCGCAGGGCTTAGCTCCCATGGAAATAAATTTTCCAAGAGCAAAAAAATGAATGCTTTCAATTGTTGATTTAGCCTTTTTCCCATTAGAAAAATAATTCCACATGGTACACCCATGTGCACCACCACACCACATGTGCATCTCTAAAAGAGCATAGCTAATATATAGAGATACAACTCCTTTGGCCTAGCCGATGTGGGACTAAAGTTCCAATCTAAAAAGCCCAACACATATTTCTTCTATCGAGATAGCAACTAAGAAAAGAAATTGCTAATGCTAGTGTTGAGCAACAAACGATCTAGTAGGGAACAACTCCTCTAAAACAATATAACCGGTGGTACTAGTACAGATGTAATTGCACCGGCAATATTGTGGCAAGTACTAGAATAGGATCAACAAAGAATGTGAAACCATCAAGAACATAAAGCAACAACAAAGTAAGACGGCGATGATGAAGATGGTCATACTTGTAACTCTGCGGCCATATGCGAGACTGAAACGGAGGAGGAGTCTCCCCACCACCATCGGCTTCCTCTTCCTCACTCTCTCCTCCTCCTCTGTGTTCCTCCACGTCCTCAATGCTGCCATCATCTTCCAAGTACAGCTCGCCGTCCTTATCCGCCATTTCTCTAACCATTTCTAATTCCTGCTGCTATAGTGGGAGGGAAAAGGTGTTTCTTCTCTCTTTCTTTATTGGCGACTGGCTGTAGGCAATAATGGATAACGCTAGCTTGTTACTTGCACGCGGCGGAAAAACAAGCGAATGTGGTGGACGATGAACTTACTAGAAAGGGGAAAAAAAAAAAGGCTAATTATAAGAGCATTTCCAACCCTATTGTCAGTTTGAAAAAAATTGTTATCACATAGTAATGACAACCATTTTTTTTTTCCAAAAGTACTTTTTCAGTGCAAATGTAAAATAAAATGTGGAGTTGACATGACAACGACATGGCAAAGACAATGTGAAGTTGGTTGTCTAGATCTAGACAATGCACTAGATCTAGACAATGCACATCACAATGTCTTTATGTCCACATCATCATCTGTGAATAAAAATGTTTATAAAAAGAAGTATAAGAGTAAAAGTTGTCTTGAAAGTTGTAAAAAATTACTTTGTATTGTCTTCTCAATACTTTTGCATTGGAGATGACTTTTTAAACTCATTGTCTTTATGTGAAATAAAGTGTGGAGTTGACATGGCAATGACATGGCAAAGACAATGTGAAGTTGGTTGTCTAGATCTAGATAATGCACTTCACAATGTCTTTATGTCCACATCATCATTTGTGAATAAAATGTTTATAAAAAGAAGTAGAAGAGTAAAAGTTGTCTTGAAAGTTGTAAAAAAATTACTTTGTATTGTCTTCTCAATACTTTGCATTGGAGATGACTTTTTAAACTCATTGTCATTTGTGAATATAATCTTGCCACCTATACAAGACATTGTCTTGTGTTCCATCCCATCTAAGATTTACAACGCAAAGTAAGACAATAGCGTTGGAGATGCTCTAAGAGCATCTCCAACCCTATTGTGAGTTTAGAAAAAAAAAATGGTTGCCACATAGAAATAACAAACTTTCATTCCAAAAATTCTTCTCCAATGCAAATGTAGAATAAAACATGAAGTTGACATGGCAAGGACAATGTGAAGTTGGTTGTCTAGATCTAGACAATGCACTTCACAATGACTTTGTCTCCACATCATCAATTATGAATAAAAAATATTTATAAAAAATTTGAAGAAGTGGAGGAGTTGCCTTAGAAGTTGAAAAAAATATTTTTTATTATCTCCTCAATATTTTTGCATTGGAGAGAGTTTTTCTATCTCATTGTCTTTTGAGATATAGTTTTGCCACATAAACAAGACATTGTCTTGTGGCTCATGCCACACAGGAGCCACCTAAGACTCACAACACTTAACAAGACAATAGGGTTGGAGATGCTCTAAGGGCACATCAAAACCTTATCGGGGCTATCCCATTTTTAACTTCCCTTTATTTATAAGTTTGCCACTGAAATTTTTACTCAGGGCTATCCCATTCTAATGTATAAAAGACAACTCTTTTAATTTTTTTCGCTCTCTTCTCCTTCTTTACAAAAAGAAGAACAAGAAGAACAAGAAGAAATAAGAAATAAGAACAAGAAGAATGAAAACAAAACAAAAAAATTCTTTCTCCAAACCCTAGTTTTTTTTTTTCTCTCTTCTAATTTCTCTCTTTTTCCTCTAAACCCTAGTTTATGGATGAAAATCTAGTTGTAGAAGAAATTGGGTTACTAAATCTATCAAATTTACTAATCTATTAATCAATTAATCAATTTTTCTTCATTAATAGAAGAAATTATGAATGAAACTCTAATTCTAGAAGAAATCGATTTGTTGAGCAAGTTTATATCAGGACTGCCACAATTTCTGGCAGTCCTAGAAGTATTGAGGACTGCAAGTAATTGTGGCAGTCCTGAAAGGGACTTACTGTACAACAGGACTGCCACAATTTCTTGCAGTCCTAGAAGTATTGAGGACTGTAACACCCGCTTTTCTAAAATGATGGTAATTTTGAACTTTTATAATTTTGATTATTCAATATTAGGATTTAATCATGTTAATGATTTTTGGTAAATTTTAATTAATTTAATACTATTTAAATTGTTGAATTATGATTTTGATGGTTAACTAGTGTAATCCTAGAATTGTTAAGCCTAGAGACTAACCATGACCATGGAAGCCTAGTCATGTGATTAGAATTACAAATCACCACTTTTTAGCCTAAGAATATTTTGGTCATTTTTGACTTTTAATGAAAATGAATTTTGATTAATTAATTATGTGTTAATCTATTTGCTAAGACTTAACCTAGAAGTCGCCCTAACCTAGATATTAGTCATGAGCCTAGATATTAGATTAGAAGCTTCCATCATGACAAGATTAGAAATATCTAGATATTATTGTAGTAGGATATTTTTCTTAAGATATTTGTAGAAAGAAAGCCTTAGGATTAAATTTAACCATTGATTGGACTTGAATTTATGTGGAGGCCTTAGCCACAAATCTATTATTTGCCAAAACCCTAATAATCCTATAGTTGGCCAGCCACATAGTCCCCCCCTCCTATAAGTATCAACCTATATTGTTCTTGCCTCTTTTTAAATACCTACAAAAAATCCTAATTAGTTCTTCCCCAAATTCACCCTTTTTGCTCATATCAACTCCAATTTGGACCAAATCAATTGCGTTGGACTCCCCTACAGTAGAGGATACCATTGGTAGGTAGCTAGCAAGGATTTGGAAGCTTTGGACCGTTGTAAGTTGGAGGAGAAGTCTCATTCCTAGGCTTTTTATTGAGATTTGACTCTCAATAGGTAATGGCCTTTTAACCCTTTAATTTCCTGGTTTTTCTTCATAGATGCATTCATTTAGGGTTCCCCTAACTGTCCCTCGAGTTTGGTAAGAATTCGTGCCCATTAGGTACGCGTATCGGACACGTATCGGTATGTATATTGAAGTGTTTGATGAAATGCCTATATAAACTTTTTGTTATTATTTTTCAAAACAACTTTCACTTTTGTGTAGCCCTATAGGTGTATTTTGAATCCCCCATGGACTGAGGACAATTTCGTGTCCAAAACTAGATACGAACCTGTGTACGAGACCGTGTCTCAATCCCCTGCTACCCGACCCTAAATTCTCCCTCATTTGGACACGTGGACACGTGCCACTTGGCACAGAGGTGAGGGCCATCACTGACAGACCCCCCTCGAGTTTCGCAACACCTCGTGTCGTGTCGGACACAAAAACACGAGTGCACTGAATTTGCACTGCACTATTACACGCGGAAATCAAGCTCTGATACGTGCTTCTTGTCCCACGTGGACACGAAGTGGTGTGTTGATTGTGTAGACCTACACCTAGGCTACGTGTGGACATGAACACGTGGCTCCATGTGAGCTGTGTCGTGTCCACGAGACACGAACACGCTTGCACGATGCGGTCTGTGCAGACTGTGTCTGTGCGTGGTTTCAGTCGTTTGGACACCTTCGTGTCCATTATTTTGGACACGTGGTCACCCCCTGACACGTACACATGTGGGGGGAACACTTCCATATGCCTGATTTTGGGTTTCGTACGATTATGGGTTTGAATTTATTTCTCGAAGTGAATTTATGATACTTTAGCTGTTAGCTGTGAACTGTGTTCGAGTAAATGAGTTTGGGTATTCTAATTAACCTGAGAATATGATTTCTGAGCATATATTGATACCTTGTTTCCCTACTTACATTCGAAAATTGATTTGGGATTACATTTTTTGCTTTGGTATTTTCAAAATGAATTACTGTCACATTCCTGATACTTGAGCCTGGGAATTAATTTCAATTAACCTGAGAATGTTAGGTTTGGGTTTGCTTTATAAAAACTTGATTTATGAGTTTACTGATACATAAACTGATCAGGGATTTCGAATTTGGGTTTTTGGTTTGTTATATAAAAACTGTGGTTTGAATTTGAAATGAGAAAACTGAGAACAGATAACCTAAGTTTAGTTGGTTAGGTTCAGCCTGAGTTTTGGTTTGATGTTCATACAAAAACAGAGAATTCAAGAGGACTTAACCTGAGATTCAATAAGAGGTTTCATCTGAGTTTTAACATGCATGAATGTACCTAAGTTGTTATGAAGTTAAAACTGAGATTTTAAGGTATGTTATTAACTGGGTTTATTTAAGATTTTGGTTGTTGTAATATACACTCACACACACCCTTTCTCTTCACTCACCCTCACTTTTCATGTATGCACTCTCACTTTGATTTAATTTCCTTCTATATATATGCATGTATATATATATCTAAATGTATATGTTATATATAGATATGCAATACATGAATGCATGAACTGATTTTTGAATATTAACCTGAGCATAATATGGAACCTGGACAGTAGTTTGGGTTTGCTAGTAAAACTGAGATCATAGGTTTGTAATGTATGATTGTATGAAATGAATGAATGTAGGTTGTATGCATAATTGTAAACCCCCCTGTTCAGCCTCTCTAAATCACTGTCCACTCCCTTTCATCCTTTCCTTTTCCTTTCCTTCCCTCTTTATGCATATATGTATGTATGTAAATATGTATGTATGTAATGTATACATGTATGTAATATAAGCATGTATGTAATGTATGTATGTATACATGTATGCAATGTAAGCATGTATGAATGTATACATGTATGTTATGTATCCATGTATATAATGTGTGGATACATGAATGCAATGTATGTGTGGATACATGAATGCAAATATGTATGTATTTATATATTTGTATCTATAGGTTGTGTTATAGGCCTAGTGTATAGTTTACCTATAGGCTTGTAGATTTGACTAGAGTTGAACAAAAGTCAACATTGAGTCAATATGTGACCAATTGACCTAGCTTGACTAGGGTTTGACTTAGTTGACTAAGATTGACCTAGCTTGACTAGAGTTTGACTTAGTTGACTAAGATTGACCTAGTTGACTAGATTGTTAACTAGAGTTGACCAAGTGTTGACTTTAGTATAGAATGACCTAGAAATTATGTAGATACATGGTACACTTCATTTATAACCCCTTTGTATACATCATGACTTGTGTTGCTCTAAATAGGACTCATATACCTCGTTTCGGACAGTATATTCTCACAGATATTCAGATCGCAGGCGAGTACATTCTCTGATCCTTTCATACTTGTCAGGACTTATATTCTTGCTCTAGATCACTTTACTTGATACTGTCACGATTGTTATCATGGATTGGTACTATATGGATATTCTCTTGCGATGTTATCTTCCTCGGGTACATCAAATACATATTGTCATATACTTTTAACGAACATATTATATTTCTTGTATACCCCTATTCATGTATTCTCTTGTACAATCTTGTACTGTCATAATCACATGAGTGTTGGCACATTTTATTTTGATAATATTAACAGCATCTTCGTAGTTTAGTTTTCTCTATTTTCAGATTGATATCATTTCAGAGGCTCTGCTACATAAAGTCTGTCCATTCAAGAATAACATTCATAGCCTTGAAGACTGAAGCAAAGACTGGCGTTCCTTGAAAGGACGGCTCTCAACACTTTAAGATTTTGAGTCTGTACAAGGTCTAGGACTTTCTGTAAACACTTAAGGTTGGATGACAAAACTAAAAGCCTTCTAATTCTTCAGTCAAAAATCAATTCTTAAAGAACGGCATACCGGCTCCGGCATACCGGCGGTATGCTCCGGCATACCGACGGTATACCGTTTTATTGACCACAAAAATATTCTGTGAGAATTGTCGGCATACCGGCGGTATACCGGTTTGTGGACCACAAAACGTTCTGTGTTAAACGTCAGCATACCGGCGGTATACCGTTTTGTTTGCCTCAAAAACGTTCTGTGATAATTATCGGCATACCGACGGTATACTTCGGCATACCGACGGTATACCATTTTGTGAGCCATAAAATGTTCTGTGACAAACATCGACATACCGACGGTATGCTCCGGCATACCGACGGTATACTGTTTTGTTTATCATAAAATGTTCTGTGACAAACATCGGTATATCGACGGCATACTACGGCATACCGACGGTATACCGGTTTACAAATTTTGATTTTTGAATGACGAACACAGCATTAATTGCTAGCATTAAATGCTCCCAACAGATATAATTATGATCGTTACTGTTCAGACCGGCATACCGCCGGCATGCCAGTCCATACCGACGGTATGCCGGTCGGGCTGTATCCAGGAGCATTGAATGCTACCTACTCTTGGTTTCTTTATAAATGGAAGCCTTCTCTCTCTTGAAGGTTCATCCACTCTTTGCCATAAATTTTCCAACAACCAAGAGCTCCACCATTAATCTCTACACAAGCTTTTAATTGTCATCCATTCCCAAAGTGCTAGAGTATTCAAGAGTTGTACCTTTCGATCTTCAAGTGTTAGAAGATCAACAAGTTCTCTTCCTTTCCTTTTGAAGTTGGCGAACCTTCGTAAGAAAAGTCGTGTGTAAGAAGTTGGCGAGTTCTTCGGATCCAAACTCGTGTTGAAGTTGGTGAGTTCTTCGGATCCAAACTCGTGTGTACTATTTTTACTAAATAGTAGATTTAAGCCGGAGAGAGTTTCGGGACTGGATTGCCTCAAGAGAGGATACCGGGATACATCACACGTTTGATTTTCTCTCTCTCTCTCTTTTTAATTGAAGAATATTGCTTGTTGTGCTTAAATTATTTTATTTCCCTATTCACCCCCCTCTAGGGTTCTACAATGAGCCCATGGATAAACTATTGTACAGGTAACGTAACTTGATTGGATCCTTGTGTATTGATTGGGGCGGGTGAGTAGGAAATTGTTATGCGATCAAATCCCCTATTGTAAAAAATATTGTATATGTCCATTGTACCCTCATGTATAATGGAGTCCTATTTTATTGTATAACCTAACCTGTTTACATAACCATATTTTGCTCTAAATCACTAGTCACTTACAGTTCTTACTTATCATGTATATATTTTCAGTTTACAAATATCTCTCGTTTTTATGTACATCTTCTTACAGTTCATGTATCTTACTCTTTTGTATGCTTTATATTTTCTGCCATGATATGAAATGCGTGAGATGTATTGCGCTCGCTCCTGACCTGACTGGATATGTTAAAAATATTACAGATGATACTGAGGACTTCTACCCAACCTACTATAGAGCCCTTCTAGACGATACCTGTGAGTTGGACCCACAGGAGGATCCAGCTCTAGCTGAGGACGTCATCCCTACTGCTTAGACTAGATTAGCTAGGCTTTATCTTATTTTTATTATGTTATTGTATTGACTTTAGAGTTGTATTATTTCTGGATGTTTGTGATGTTGTGTCGTCTAGACACTTAGACTTTCCTTCTGTTTTAATGTTCTCTTTTGAGAATTCATATCTATCATATCGTGTTATTTCCATCTTTAGATTGTGATTGAGTTGTACCTTCTGTGATTTGTCCTCCGTTCGGAGAGTATATCATATTGTATTTAGTTTGTGATAGTGACCTAGAACAGCGTTCCACCGCTGACACTACAGCGTAGGCTGGGCGTACCTACTTCTCGTGCCCCTACACTGGGTGCGGGTTGTGACAAGGACTGTCAGGAATTGTGACAGTCCTGAAAGGGACTTGTTGTACATCAAGTACATTTTAGGACTGCCACAATTCCTGGCAGTCCTAAAATCGAAATGGCCGAATGAAAAATATATGTTAGGATTTATTTCCATCTTGATAATATAATAAAATATAAATTTTAGGGTTTATTTTCATGCATTTTTGTGAGAAAGAATGAAATAAACATGTTAGGATTTATTTTCATGCATTATTTGGGAGGAATCAAAATGATGAGAATGAAAATTGTGGAGAGAAAAACTAGGGTTTTGATAGAAATGATGGAGAAGAAAACTAGGGTTTAGAGTGCAGAAATTGTGGAGAAGAAGATGAAGAAGAAGATGTATAGTTTGTGGAGTGCGAAATGGTGAAGAAGAAGAAGAAGAAGAGGAGGAGGAGAAGGAGGAAGAAGAAAGTTAGGGTTTTGGAAGAGAGAGAGAGTGAATTTTACAAATGAGAGTAGAATTTGGGGTTTGGGGGGGATGTGGAGTTTGGGTAGCCCCTTGAGTGGAAAATTAGGATAGCCCTAGTAATTTTTCCACAAACATGGGCTAGCGCCAATCCTGGATAGCCCTGATAAGATTTTGATATGCCCTTATAATTAGCCAAAAAAAAGGAAATGGTAAAGGCACATCAAAATTTACCTAGGCTTGTCCAATTTTTTTATTTATATTACAAGTTTGTCATCAAAAAAATTGTTTCAGGCTAGTCCAATATTTTTCAGGACTGTCAAAAAATTGACAGTTCTTTTTATTGGAAAGACTCTCAAAACTTTGACAATCATTTCTATTGGAAGGACTGTCAAATATTTTGACAATCCTAATATTTTAGGACTGTCAAATATTTCGACAGTATTGATGATGGATATGGTGGTTGTGGTGGTACCAAAGAGGAGCTCGGCGACGAAGGCGAGGACGGGGTCGTTGCCGATGAGCTCGATGTCGAAGGCGGGGCCGCCGACGGAGGCGGCGGTGTTGAGGAGCTAGCAACCGTAGTCGTACGCGGAGGAGCGGGGAACCGCAGCCGCGATGGAGGGCACGGGCGACGAAGGAGCGGCAACAATGGACGGCGGGGCGCCCTAGAGGGAATTGAGGCAGTGGAGGAGCTCGCGGACGAGGTCGTAGTAGTCGCTGGCGGAGACGAGGTCGACGGGGGAGGCGTACTCAGCCTGGCTAGCACCATGTAATTTGGGATGTGGCAGCCCAAAAAAAAAAACTTGGATTGTCCTAAGTAAAATTATGTCAGCCTTTACTAGTACCAAGTAATGGATTGTTCTAAGTAAAAAATAAAGTCTAGAATTTTCCCAAAAAAGAAAAATATTAAAGTTACTAGGAAGTACTATAAAAAAACTTAACAATTCTTATTTTATATGGACTATCAATTGTATTGGCAGTTATGATATGTACATGAAAATCAAAAATATGTTAATCTATAACAATTATTGTAGTGCTCTTAATATTTGTTAGAAAAATGGTTAGTCGTCTGTTTATGGTCCACCTACCTAAATTTTATGTGTAGTCAAGGGCAATACAAAGTGATATGAAAATTCGATCATATTTTGTTGACAATGTGATGTGGTAGCCTATGTGTTGATATTGTTAATATGGTAATCCTACACATGATTAACACATAGGTTGTCATATCATATAGTCAACAAAATATAATTAGATTTTGGTGCCCCCTTAGCATTATATATATATATATATATTTGAAGTTAACCCTGCCAATCCCATTCCCTCTACATTATATTCAATATTGTGAATAATGCATATGTTCACCGTGCTTGAGCCTTCAAATACCCTATTGGTGTGCTCTTTCCAAATGTTAAAGACTGTCAAAGAGAGTCTGGCACAAGCCTCTCGAAACCAGGTTGTACCTCATCCTCTGATGTCCCAAATTTTTTGAATCTCTTCGTCGATTCCTTCTTTCGATCCAGTTTGCATTCCCATATTGGCCAGTTGCGATTTCCATATAACTCTGAACATCGAACAAGCGAAATAAATGTGCTTACAAAGAGGGCATGGGGGATCCGTGATATGTACTCCAAATCTCTGAAGCCTATCCTTCGTCATCATTCTCCTTAATATAAGTTCATACATGTACATCTGCATTTTGTGCGGTATTACGTTCCGATTCTGCAGAATCGGTAGTCATCCCCCGAGCGTGATATCGTGCGAACCTAAGTTGCGTCCGTACAAGGTAAGTTACAAGGTTATCTGAAACACAACAACATAGAGAGTACACAGAGAAATTGAACAACGTATATGATATAGAAGAAACTTCACTTTATTGATAATGGACATCATTTACATGACTCGATTACATCTCGATGCTGTACGGGCTTACAACTTGAATCAAACGAATGATGATGAGATAGTCGTTTCATACATTACATCCCTTTTATACAACCAGCATTTAAAAACCACCTGGAATGGTAGGGAGTCGTAACATCTTTCTTGGACTGATGTAGAGATGTCTTCAAAAGGGGTTCAATAAAAGCCTTCGGCACGCTGACGAAGCTTCAAAAATACAAACGTCGCCTTCAGCTAAGTGGCACGTCCTGGTTGATTCGGAGCACCTGTGGAGAGCATGGATCAGTACGCTTACATGTACTGATGGGTGACTAATTTAAATCCAAGCTCTCATTTGGTTTAAGAAGTTATCTGATATAATTGGTGAACTTTCTAGCCATCCTAGTAAATTTCATGAACAAAATCTCAGTATGCATAAGCAATTACCATAAAACTTACCCACGGCAGAGCGTGCCGCTGCAACATAAACTTACCATGTTCTTCGCTGTCAATTGTTACATAGCTAACAGAAATTGCACGTGCTTTAAGTGAAGGTCACTGGCAAGTCTAGCCATCTTGGGTTATAGCTTGGTTTAGACGGTGACCCTTCCAGCACGGTTGTGAACCCATTGGAAATTTTTCGAATGACCCGTGCTAACGCCTAGCACAGCTATCCAGGTTCCTCTTAGGCCGAATAGGTCCCGTGGCCCCAGTGATACCGTTCGAGGAACCTAACCCTTGTGCACAAGTTGTCCATGACCGTGTAAGACTAAGTTACTTACTCAAGTAGGGTCTACAAGTATCATATTATTTAGCCCAATTCAACATATTCTGCCTTACCATTACGACATTTATTCATAGCATCAATATTGGTGTAACACAGTTCTATAGCATATATGTAAAAGCAAGCATGTGATAGCTCTAAGAATTATGTACGCAAGTAAAGCACGCGATAGTTACATAAAAATAAGCCTTTGTGTTCGTGCATCTACGGCTAACATTTCATTCGCATTTATAGTAACGAGTAGTTTGAGGCAAGAGGGTCAAAAGGGAAAGAAGGGTCAGTCACTTACTTTGGTTTTGCTTGAGGTAAGAGACCGGTTGGTTGCACTTAGACGACACCTATACGATCACTTGAAATCACATAAGCAATTAATTAGAACATTGCCCTATTCAACGATTTCGATATGAAATGCAAGTTCGAAGAACGCAAGCCATCAAAATAATCGAAAATATTCATGAAAATACATACAGAAAACCAAAGCCAAAGAAGCAAGTACGGCATGAAAAGCAGAGCAACGAGAGGTCTCTCCCAACTCAGCCGCAGAGTCCATCCTCGAGACACAACCTGCTGAATATGGGACTTGATTCCGAAGAAACCATTCCATAACAAGAAAAGGATCTTAATTCAATTAGTCTCGTTCAATCGATTCAATCGATCCTGATCAATCGATTTCGACCAAATCGATAGCGACAGTGTTCCTTTATCGCGCATCACATAGAAGGAAAATGGGGCACGATGTAGGGACGTTTACACCATAACCAACTAAGAAAAAGTTCATCCTTGAAACTTAAGAATAGAACTTACCTCTAGGAAAACAATGAAGGAAACTTTTCCTTTTTCTCTGACTCGAATTTCCAGGTCAACTCCTCGACCAAATGGTTTCTCCAGAGCACGCGAATGAGAGGGATCGCACGATTTTGAAGCAATTCGTTCTTACACTCCAAGATCTGCACTTGCTCTTCTATATATGACAAGTCTGCCTTCAGATCCAGCTGACCAAATCTACCATATGGCTCGGATCATGCACGTATTTTTGTAGTTGTAAAACATAGAAAATATTATGCACATCCAACAGTATTGGCGACAATGCAATCTGGTAAGCAACTGGGGTGACTCGCTTTAGTATTTCAAATGGACCCACAAAAATCGGACTCATCTTTCCTTTTGCTCCAAACCTAGTGACCCCACGCATCGCCGTTACCTTCAGAAACACGTGATCGCCTTCCAAGAACTCAAGTGGTCTTTGATGTGTGTCTGCGTAGCTCTTCTGCCGACTTTGTGTTATCTTCAATCTCTCCCGTATCAGCTTAACTTTTTGTACAGTCTGCTCCATCGATTTTGGGTCGAGTATCTGTCGCTTCCCGACTTCATCCCAATAAATGGGTGATCTGCATTTTTGACCATACAAAGCTTCGTATGGTGCCATTTGGATGCTAGACCGATAGTTATTGTTATATGCAAATTTGGCCAACGGTAGATGAACGTCCCAACTTGACTTCAAGTTGATTGCACATAATCGTAACATGTCTTCGAGAATCTGATTCGCCCGCTATGTTTGGCCATCGGTTTGAGGATGATAAGTTGAGCTAAACTTTAACTTGGTCCCTAATGCTGATTGAAGACTACACCAGAAGCGTGACATGAATCGCTCATCCCGATCTGAGACGATGGATACTGGGTCCCCGTACAACCGAACTATTTCATCAAGATATATCTGAGCAAGGCGATCGACGCTCCAAGGGACTTTAATGGCAACGAAGTACGCTGACTTGGTTAGTCGATCGATATTGACCCAGACGGCATCATTCCTTCGTGGCGTCTTCGGCAGGCCAACGATAAAGTCTATACTGACGTGATCCCATTTCTATTCTGGAATGGCAAGGCTCTACATCTTCCCACCTGATCTCTAGTACTCCGCTTTAAATTGCAGACAGGCCATACATTGCGATACAAAGAGTGCCACATCTCTCTTCATACCGTGCCACCAGAATGTTGTGCGGAGATCCTTGTACATGTAAACCCCCCTGTTTTCCAATTTTTTATAAATATTATTTAGTTAATTTTATTTATGGATAATTTTAATATATGAGTTTTGTGGGTTTTATTAAAAATATATAAATATATATTGTATTAAATATTCTGCATGGTGTGAAAGTGTGTGGGTTTTAAAAATATATTATGTATTAAAAAAATATATATATTGTATTAAATACTCTACATCTTTGTGGACACGTTGTGGTGACGTGTCAGGGACACAAACGTATTGCCCTACGTTGGGCGAACACGGGGACACGAGCATGTGTCGTGATTCGACTCGTATCGTGTGCATGAACCCATGGCACGCTCGCACCACACTGTCAGTGCACTGTTTTAATGTTCTGTGTGTTGGATTGTTTTGGACACGGTTGTGTCCAATTTTTGGACACCAAATCAACTATAGGACACATACACGTGTGCACCATTATTTACCAACCAATAAATTGAATGTTTAGTTGTGTTTTGAATTCGAATTGGTGTTTTCCCCCAAATTACTGACACTAGGTTCTGTCATTGAATTCCTGAGTTTAAATTGTGTTTAAAACTGATTTTAGATGATTAAATTACCATGTTAGATTATATGTATCATATATGAGTTTAAGTTGCATGTTAGGATTCATGTTAGCATTGGATTTATGGTTTTTCGAATGTTATTGGACTGTTAAACTTGAAACTGAAAACTGATACACTGATTTCTGATTTTATACACACACACATATATGTACACTGACCTGAGACACCTATGTTGTACTGTTATATTCATACACACACATCACCTAATCTATATACACACATGTACACTCAAAACTGGAAACAACATACATACTATCACACCCATGTTATATTGAACTGTCACACAAACCTGAGAACCTATACCTATCTACTGTATACACACACACACAGAAAAACAGGGAACCCCACATTACTGCTAACACCCTACTATACACACACAGGAAAACCTGAGACCCTATATGTCCAGCTGCTACACACACTCATACACACACTAAATTGAGAACACCCCATATTACTGCCACACACACACGAAACCTATATACACACATTCTACTTGTATACACACACACCACTGTTATGTACACACACACATGACACACATACACACACACATGTTACTGTCACTCTCTCTCTATATATATACGTATATATATAATATCTACAGCCTTGCTAGATAATAATGTAATATATATATATATATATATATATATATATATATATATATATATATATATATATATATATATATATATATTGCCTATATGAATTTAGTATATGTAAATGTGGTGAACATATACTAATGTATGCCAATATAGATTGTATATATGGCATATAGCCTATATGGTTTCCTATATGTAAGCCTATGTGTATATGGGTATGTATACACATGGGATTGTGTGTTAATAGCTTGTATAGCATTGTGATGGTATGTGAATGCTAGGTAGACATGGTTAGGCTTAGTGAGACTTGTCTAGGTTAGGATTTGACCTAGTTGACATAGTTTGACTAGTGTAGTTGACTAGAGTTGACCAAAGGTTGACCTTAGCCTAGATTGACCCAAACATCATGTAGAATGCATTATAGTATTCTATTTTGCCATTTGGATATGTTGTAACTTGTGCTGTTCTAAATAGGAGCCAGACACCTCTCCTCAGACAGTATTTTACTTCAGATACTTATGATATCAGGCGAGTACATTCTTTGACCGTTTCATACTTGATAGGATTTACATTTATGCTCTAGATTACTTTACTTGATGCTGTTATGTTGTTAACACGGATTGGTACTTTATGGATCCCTTCATGAGATGTTATCCCCCTCGGGAGCATCGGGTTACAATATGTCATGTGCATTTCACTTTCATCATGTACTCTGGTGCTTTCACCATTCATGTGCACTCTCGTGATTCATGTACTCTCATGTTCACAGAGTCCCCATGTATACTGTAATGCCCTGCTCCGCATGGTGCATTATGCTGAGTCGTTGACTCGAAGAGTTGCGTTGACCCGATTACGTATCGATGCAAATCGATACAAAGTGTTACGTTGTCCCGAGCAACGTATCAAACTAAGTCGATACGAAGAGTTGCCTTGTCCCGAAGAATTCATCGAGTGAATCGATGTGAAGCACCGCGTTGCCTCGAAGGATAAGTGCGTTGAGACGGCTCGAAGATTCTAAGAAATCGAATCGACCAAGGCGGCAAGCCCAAATCAGACGTATAATTCAATGAAGCATGAAGTGCTCGAATGGCTAAGTCAGGAGAGTTGCCCGTACGATGAAGTTATAAAATCGAGCCGCAACGGCTCGGCAAAACGACAAGGCACATTGACTCAATGTGGGGGGACAGTAACACTCTTTCCTACTCCGTCATGCTTAAGTAAAATACATATCATTGATTGCTGAGTTAACCTATCAATGCCACGGGCGTGGCTCGATAGAGAGATAAACGTAGTGCGTGTCGAACACTAGATAGAATAATTGAAATGAATCGTACGACAGACGTACGAGTCGCTATGGAATATTGGATATCGCAAAGGCGAGCGCCTCGGTGCGCAAGCCACAAGAACATGGGATAACTGTACTCGGCGAGTGCCTTAGTGCACGAACCATACCGTGCCTTCGCGTACGAGTTAGAATGGCTAGAACATTGAAAGACAATAGGCAAGCGCCCTAGCGCGCAAGCCACGGACATTGAATGCTAAGTCATAGAACATCGAAACTACGGTCGAAATGTGCCTACGTGCACGAGATAATAAAAGGTGGCTTCGTTGCGAAAGAATACAGTTGTGGCATGAATATGGCAGAACTGTCGGATATGACATAATGCCTCGAAAGGTGTTCGGGACCTTCGGGTCGTTCGGTTGACGAGCATTGAGTTGAGGCATGATGCCATTGAAACATTGAAATGAAGTATGAGACGTAAGAACATAGAAAGTTAACGGAAGAAATACGAGATGATAAGGCGGCATGGTGCCTTCAAAATTTCGTGGCCTTCGGGCGTTCGTTGAGGACATTCGGGCATTGTGCCAATTGAAATAGAGATAAGCGAACTTGCTTGGTTGTATGAAAGATAAGATACATTGCATGGTTAAATGGACTTAAAGATATAAAAGCCCGTGCATGGGTATTCGCTCGAACGCGGCATGCCAGGGCGCTGGGACTGTTCGGCCTAGGAGGGATTCGTTTACGGTATTGTTGGTGCACTTCATTTAGATGGGTAGCGACCGTCTGGTGAATGTGATAAGCCACTTGCTGCGATTATTTCGATGGCCTCTGATGTTGGTTAGAAACCGCACAGAGTTAACATCGTCTTATGTTTCGATTCGATAATATAAGTCCATTCTAGCCCGGAAAGCTAGTGACCTTCATATAGTTAAGGGCGATGGGTTTAGAAGTGCAAGGTATACGTATATCCTGTATGGATGGATCCTGAATAGCGAGCACTTATAACATGACAGGGAAGACGGATAGGCGTATTCACCTTGCGTCGGTGCAAGGGCGAGTGCGTCGATATTGCTAAGTTGCGCCACGAATCAAACACGAGATTGCTTGCCTGCTTACTTATGCGAATTGAATAACATGCTTGCCATGCTTTACAGTCTTTCAATATGCCATGAACTCATCCTAAGGAGAACATAGAAAGAGAACTAAATTGTATGTTGCATGAATCAATACAATACTAAATATCGGTTTGTTAAGTGGGTTTTTGATCAGTACAGCGAGGACGAAAGTACTAATCCCCCACTAGTTTGCTAGCAGGTTCAGGGATTGGTATGCTCACGGCGGAGCTTCGCTTGAATGCGTTGAGGCTTGGAATGCCGAAGCGTATTGAAGCGTGCGATCGCATTGACGCTCGGATATGTAACAGGATTGATGCGGCCGAGATATAGAAGGCATGATGTATGGAACGGTGAAATCCTTTGTGGGCAAGAGAGAACCTGAGTGTTGTAGCCAATCTGGCCAATTTCGTTGGGCTATCGAAAGCCTTTGTAATCTGATTTCGAATATCAATAAAGTGAATCATTTTCGTATACTCTGTTTTGCCTTTCGTTGTTAACGTTCAACTCAAAGATAACCATTTGAGAACTTGTCATCTTGCCTTGCACGAGCGCAACTCTAGGCTCGTGCGGCATCACGTCCCAGCGAGGACGATGATTCGGGTGATTCCGGGTCGGGGCGTGATGAATTGGTATCAGAGCTCTAGGCTCAATTTCCTCTGGACGCTTGCTTCATTACAATTCCAAAACGTTGGCCACCGCCAATCGAAATCACTCTTGACTCTACTCGATGCCGCACTGGATGTTCCATACAATAAGTCTAATACAAATCATGTAATTTTGCCGCGTGTTGTTTTGGAAATTATATGGTGTTTGCGGAAAAAGTCGGAAAAGGGTTTGTTGCTGCAAGTGCAACAAGTTGCAAGAGGTGAATTCAAGGATATGTTGATGCGGATGCAACACGTCGTGAATTATAATTTGAGATATTCGTTGTTTGCAACGAACGATACGAGAAATATTGGTTGCATCGATACAATGATAGTCGTGGAATGTTGCTGCAGCAATTGCCACGCGTTGATTGTAAATGATGCATTGAAAAGAAAATAAAAGTTGATATTGAATGTGTCGAACGGATTCACATATCGATTTCGAATGTGCGTTGCGAGGAAAAGCGATAAGTCAATATCGAATGTGTTGAACGGATTTGAGCATTGACTTTGAATGTCGGAAATAAAACGTTGCACGAGGTACGGTAAATATCAAAAATAAATCATTGCACGATATGCAATGCGTATTGAAAGTAAAATATTTCACGTGGTGCAACGCATGTCAAAAGTAAAAATTATTGCACGTGGTGCAACGCGTATCAAAGTAATCGCTGTACGAAGTGCAACGGATATCGAGAATAAATTGTTGCACGAGATGCAACGGAAGAAAACAAAAGTTATAAATCGAGAAACGAAATCGGTTCGGTTGCGCACCGAGCTTGTGTTGGCAAATGAATGCATTGGCCGAGTTGCGTCGGATTTGATTTAAATCAAAGTTACGGTTGTGATCAAGCACGATCACTGCGGAAATCGTAAGTCGAAATAAAATGTTGATTCATACGGAGTACGTTGCGACGAAAGTAACTTGATTTCTGGGTGGTATATGGCATACCACCGATGCAATGAATGGCTCGATTCCGAGTGGTATATGTAATGCCATTTGTGCGATGAATTACATCGACGTATTGTGAGAATTGCAAAAGGTTTGTCCGCAACGGACGGAATAGCACCGAGACTCGATTGAGAATTTGTATAACGGTATGTTGATGCAAGTGTTCTTCGATGTTCGGTTAGAACGATAAGGCGGGGCTTGTAACATTAAATGATACGTCGATTGAAAAATTTATGTGTCAGTCGAATGAAAGGAACTAGCAAAATGATTATGCCTTGAGGCAACAATCGGATCGACGGGATAGGAAACTCGAAACGTTGAAATCGAACCGCACGACTTACGAGCTCGATAAGAAATGTTGGACGAGACGAATCGAATCACAAGACTTGCGATCTCGATAGAAATGTTCGGCTAAGCGAATCGAATTGCACGACTTGTAATTTCGATAGAAATATTGGGCGATGTGAATTGCAATCGAATCGCACGATGTGCAACTTCGGTGAAGAGTTGGTTGACGTTAGTAATCGTGCCTAAGAAATAGTTGGTTACGTTACGGCGAAACTCATTTGAGTACGACTGAAAACACGCGAAACTTAGAGGGCGAGATCGTATGACTTGAGGGTTCGATGTTGGATAATCGGTAACTCAGTTACGCGATCGAAGTATAGCGGGATGCGGCAATTCAGAGAACGAGTTGATGCGTATGGAGAAGTTCGTTGCGAACTTGGATGTATGCGATGCGAGTTAAGTTAACATTGAAACGGATTCAAAGTTGACCCTTACGTTATCGAAATGGATACGGCGTATCGAGATCGATACGTAAGAAAATATAAACGACGTGAGAATACAAAATAGAGTATGCCTCGCGCTATCAAATTTTTTAGACAACGATCCGAGACTGAATAAACTTGGTTGATCGTAAATTTTGTGATTGATCAGGGCGAGACTATAAGTCATCGACGATTGCTCGATGCGTATAGCATCTCGTATGTCGACCGCGAAATAAGATAGACTCGAACTCGATACGAGTAGATGTTTCATAAATTGCGGAATCATCGACGATAGTTTCTGACTTTACTCGGAGGATAGTTGCACATCAGTTGCGCTGATAGAAATGGTTATGTACGGATTTGGGTAGTCGTATAGAAATCGTCGGAACGTGATTTGGCTCCGAAATAAGATATAGCATGGTTCGTAGTAAACTGTCCTTCGGTGATGATCCACAATTATCGAGCGTAGCTTCGGGGCAGCTGATCCTAGAAGACTTGACCGCCAAATCAAATTGAATATTGCAGACCATAAGATGACCCATGCAATATCGTATATGAGATTATATCGATAACAAATACAATGTGGTGCATGTTGACGATAAGTCTAGGCGATCGAGAATTGTTGGAACAACTTTCGATTGAGAATGATATAGTTAGATTTGAGTATTCATTGGATGAATATTTGAATGGTTACGTTGGTCGACGATCAAACTAGAAATTCACCAACGAACTTCGTGATTCGGATAGGCGATTGCGAGAATCATGCTATGCACGAGAGGGAACGATAAGGGAATGACTTGCGAGTCTTGTCGTTAGATTCGGATTCACCTTGCAATTGAGCTTGTGTGAATTGAATTTATGTTCGATGTTGCGAGACGGATAAGTCGAGAATTTGGCTAGTGAATTTCCTACTCGATAGGAATCGAACGTAAGGCGTATCGTATGGACTTTCGTATAAAAGGCGATCGTTGCCTTGAGCACCGTCGCCTTGATGTAAACTGTTATGTCGGATAGATTGTGGCCTTTGTGCAATGTCAATTTAAACTTGCGTCGGAAGGATTGGAACACGGTGTCTAGGTAAGTCACCTAGCGGACGTAGTCCTGAATGTTGATGCTTTTGCAAGTCAACAAAAGAGAATCATGTCGAGATAGGATACGAAGTAAAACATCAGAAATCATTGGATAGTGACACCGAACACAAGGCGTTGCGAAGACTCGTTGTGATCGAATGCACGACGGCTTGACGCGATGCATAGAATTGATAGTCCCGATGAAAAATACAAAGTGAGAAATGCAATTTTTGAATCGCATCGTGTGCCTTAACTTTTGTTGAAGGATCGCGTATGTATCAATATGCATGTGTGCTAGAATTGTGAGAACAAGTAATAGAGCCAAGTCCGATCGAGAGTACGAGATGGCAAGTAATTGAAAATAAGATGTTACGTGTTTGCGTTGTTCCGATATCTTACAACTGAGCTTGGCTGAAATGCATATATTGGTGGAACGCCTAAAATATGTGTATGATTCCAAACTAAGTTGTACGATCTAAACGATAGTAAGACGAGATCGTGGAGCGATCTAATGAAACCCTTGGAAATTTAGTATTAGTTTCGGTTCTGGACGAACCTTGTTTTGAGTAGTATATTATGTAATGCCCCGCTCCGTACGGTGCATTATGCTGAGTCGTTGATTCGAAGAGTTGCGTTGACCCGATTACCTATCGATGTGAATCGATACAAAGTATTACATTGTCCCGAGCAACGCATCGAACTAAGTCTATGCGAAGAGTTGCCTTGTCCCGAAGAATGCATCGAGTGAATCAATGTGAAGCGCCGCGTTGCCTCGAAGGATAAGTGCGTTGAGATGGCTCAAAGATTCTAAGAAATCGAATCGACCAAGGTGGTAAGCCCAAATCAGACGTATAATTCAATGAAGCACGAAGTGCTCTAATGGCTAAGTCAGGAGAGTTGCCCGTACGATGAAGTTATAAAATCGAGCCACAACGGCTCGGCAAAACGACAAGGCACATTGACTCAATGTGGGGGGACATTAACACTCTTTTCTACTCCGTCATGCTTAAGTAAAATATATATCATTGATTGCGGAGTTAACCTATCAATGCCACGGGCATGGCTCGATAGAGAGATAAACGTAGTGCGTGTCGAACACTAGATAGAACAATTGAAATGAATCATACGGCAGACGTACGAGTCGCTATAGAACATTGGATATCGCAAAGGCGAGCGCCTCGGTGTGCAAGCCGCAAGAACATAGGATAACTGTACTCGGCGAGTGCCTTAGTGCACGAACCATACCGTGCCTTCGCGCACGAGTTAGAACGGCTAGAACATTGAAAGACAATAGGCAAGCGCCCTAGCGCGCAAGTCACGGACATTGAATGCTAAGTCATAGAACATCGGAACTACGGTCGAAACGTGCCTACGTGCACGAGATAATAAAAGGTGGCTTCGTTGCAAAAGAATACAGTTGTAGCATAAATGTGGCAGAACTGTCGGATATGACATAATGCCTCGAAAGGTGTTCGGGACCTTCGGGTCGTTCGGTTGATGAGCATTGAGTTGAGACATGATGCCATTGGAACATTGAAACGAAGTATGAGACGTAAAAACATAGAAAGTTAACGGAAGAAATACGAGATGATAAGGCGGCATGGTGCCTTCGAAATGTTCGCGGCCTTTGGGCGTTCGTTGAGGACATTCGAGCGTTATGCCAATTGAAATAGAGATAAGCGAACTTGCTTGGTTGTATGAAAGATAAGATTCGTTGCATGGTCAAATGGACTTAAAGATATAAAAGCCCGTGCATGGGTATTCCCTCGAATGCGGCGCGCCAGGGCGCTGGGACCATTCGGCCTAGGAGGGATTCGCTTACGGTATTGTTGGTGCACTTCATTTAGATGGGTAGCGACCGTCTGGTGAATGTGATAAGCCACTTGCTGCGATTATTTTGATGGCCTCTGATGTTGGTTAGCAACCGCATAGAGTTAACATCGTCTTATGTTTTGATTCGATAATATAAGTCCATTCTAGCCCGGAAAGCTAGTGACCTTCATATAGTTAAGGGCGATGGGTTTGGAAGTGCAAGGTATACGTATATCCTGCATGGATGGATCCTGAATAGTGAGCACTTATAACATGACAGGGAAGACGGATAGGCGTATTCACCTTGCGTCGGTGCAAGGGCAAGTGCGTCGATATTGCTAAGTTGCGCCACGAATCAAACACGAGATTGCTTGCCTGCTTACTTATACGAATTGAATAACATGCTTGCCATGCTTTACAGTCTTTCAATATGCCATGAACTCATCCTAAGGAGAACATAGAAAGAGAACTAAATTGTATGTTGCATGAATCAATACAATACTAAATGTCGGTTTGTTAAGTGGGTTTTTGATCAGTACAGCGAGGACAAAAGTACTAATCCCCTACTAGTTTGCTAGCAGGTTCAGGGATTGGTCTGCTCGTGGTGGAGCTTCGCTTGAACGCGTTGAGGCTTGGAATGCCGAAGCGTATTGAAGCGTGCGATCGCATTGACGCTCGGATAAGCAACATGATTGATGCGGCCGAGATATAGAAGGCATGATGTATGGAATGATGAAATCCTTTGTGGGCAAGAGAGAACCTGAGTGTTGTAGCTAATCTGGCCAATTTCGTTGGGCTATCGAAAGCCTTTGTAATCTGATTTCGAATATCAATAAAGTGAATCATTTTCGTATACTCTGTTTTGCCTTTCATTGTTAACGTTCAACTCAAAGATAACCATTTGAGAACTTGTCATCTTGCCTTGCACGAGCGCAACTCCAGGCTCATGCGGCATCACGCCCCAGCGAGGACGATGATTCGGGTGATTCCGGGTCGGGGCGTGACATATACAATCATGTGCACCCTTTTATAGGCCTTCATGTGATATCATGTGTAATAACATAACCTATCTAGATCCTTGTGTATTGATTGGGATACGGAAGAGTATAAATGGTCATATGAACAATTCCAAAGTAGTATACTCATGTGTAAACTCTTAGATTACTCATGTACAAATTCAAGCCGTTCATATGTCTATCTTGTACTCTAAATCACTAGTTCACTGTTAGTTCTTTACTTATAGTAGATATTTACTTACAATAATCTCTTTTACTTCATGTATATTCTTCAGCGTTTCATGTATCTTACTCTACTGCATATTTATATATCCTGTCATATTATGAACTGCATGAGATATATTGTGCTCCCTCCCGTCCTGACTGGACCTGTTGAAAATATTACAGATGACATTGAGGAGTTCTGTCCTATATACTATGGAGCAGGCCTAGATAACACATGTGAGTTGGACTTCCAAGAGGACCCAGCACTTGCAGAGGACATTACCCCAGTAGTCTAGTCTAGTTAGCTAGACCAGTATCTTACTTATTATCTTGTCTTGTTTGGATACACTTGTATTTATTTTGAGATTTTATTATTCTGGATATTGTGGAGTTGTTATCTTAGACACTTAGATTCTCTTTCTTATCTTATATTTCATTGTGGATTCAAATCTTATCCATCTATCTTATCGTATTTTCTACCTTAGCTGTGATTGAGTTGTACATTTCTATATTGTCCTCTATTCGGAGCGTATACATTGTACAGGTACCTTATAATTGTTAGATATATGTGACCTAGGACATCGTTCTACCGCCGACACTGCGGCGTAGGCTGGACGTAACCACTTCTCATACCCCTACACTGGGTGCAGGTCTTGACACATTTTTAGTGGTAGCCCATGTAGGTCCTACTTAGAATTGCGGTGGTATTCGAACTAGAGTATCATTGCAGCCTGCAGTAGGATTAGGATATTTTTGAAGGTACTCAATCATATTAGGAATAACTCTTAATCAGATTCCTTTTATCTAAAATTGCTGCTTATTGTCTTTCCTTAAATATAAACTGTCCTCCTTTGCTATTTCGACTCATTCTCAAAAATTGTTTCTTGTTTGATCTGTCTCCAGGATGGTAGAGACTAGATCTCATCGCCCAGGACATGGGGACACTGATGAGAGGTCTGCCACCTCTCGTCCTCAACAGCCAGCCCCCGGTACCACATCCCCAGTTATGCCAGTCGGGGTGGGTGTTTCAGCTGCATTCGGATGAGCCCCTCTAGCTGTTCGCAGGCAGAGCCCAGTGATTCCAGAGATGCTCCAGCAGCAGCAGCCGCCTTCAAGATCCATCGACGCAGTCCAGCTGTTCACTTTCTTCTAGCAGTTTATGGAGGCCCACCAGGCTCAGCAGCAGCGTCAGACGGTAGAGTTCAATCGGGGCATCGATCTGGCCCTGACGACAGTTGAGAGGGCTACAGCTCAGCCTCCGACAGTTCAGCATCATTATCAGCCGAAGGAGAAGGGTATACAGGATTTCCAGAAGATGCACCCGTGAGACTTCAGGGATACAGAGGGCATCCTGTACGCAAATGAGTGGATCGAGCACATGGAGGAGATCTTCAGGCTAGCAGAGATTCCAGCAAGACTGTAGATTAAGGTGGCGGCTAGTATGATGTAGGACTTGGCTCGTACGTGGTACCAGACAGACCTGAGGGTTGGTACATTTGGGCAGACTTGGGCAGCTTTCAAGAAGCTGTTCAAGGAGAAGTTCTTCTCCGACGCAGCACTTGGTGCCCTCGAGACGCAGTTTGAGGCTTTGGTGCAGGGCAGTCAGACTATCGAGGAGTACGCCAGGGAGTTCTGTCGTCTGGGCAGATTTGTTGAGGGGCTTTCTGAGGTGACGAAGGCCCGGAGGTTCAGGAAGGGACTAGTCAAGGAGGTGAAGTCCTATACCAAGAGTGCCCGCAGTGCCACTTTTGAGAAGATCTTGGTGGGTGCCTTAGCAGCAGAGGATGATCTTGAGATGAGGCTCAAGAGGGGGCGAGACATTCAGGGAGCCAGTGGTAGAGAAGGACCGACCAAGAGGCTGTACTTTCAGTAGCAGCACCAGCAGAGACAGTTCCAGGGTCAGGGCTGTGCACTTTTCTAGCAGGTGCAGTAGCAGCCGAGGGTTCAGTCGTAGACACTCAGCCAGCAGCCTGTCAGTTGTGGTTTCTATGAAAAACTAGGGCATGTGTGGAATGACTGCAGGAAGAGGCTCGGGAGGTGCCTACTCTGTGGTTCGGCAGAGCACCAGTTGAGGGAGTGCCCTCTATCTTCGAGACGAGCAGCTCAGGAAGCGGGGGCTAGAGCCCCAGCTGTTCAGCATAAAGGACCGCTGTCGACTCAGCAGCAGCGGTTCGTGCAGCATCAACAGCAGGCCAGGGGAGGCCAGCAGGGGCAAACTTTTTCCATGGCGGCCGAGGATGCAGAGGCTATTGGGGAGCTGATCGCAGGTTCTGTTCTTCTCGACTCCATTCCAACTTTTGCCTTATTTGATTTTGGGGCTTCCTACAGTTTTGTGTTTGTATCATTTGCTGTTAGACACTACCTTTTATCTGAATCATTGCCTAGGACCTGCAAGATCATGACCGGGGGTGGAAATATCCTCGTGAGTGATGTTTACAGAGGACGGAGTATTATTTTGGGAGGCCGGGAGTTGGAGGTGAGTCTGCTCGTAATGCCACTACCGAACTACGACATCGTATTAGGTATGAATTGGTTGAGCAGGCATCACGCCAGCATAGATTGTCGTGGGGGTAGAGTTCTGTTCGGAGCGCCAGGAGGGCCAAAGTTCGGGTTCACCCGACGGCAGACGGAGTAGAGCAGAGCGGCGAACTTTTCTACGGAGTTTCAGTCGAGGAGTAGGCGGTTCCACATCCTTTGATTGCGGAGTTCATAGACGTCTTTCCAGAGGAGTTGCCAGGACTTCCACCAGAAAGAGACGTTGAGTTCTTGATAGACTTGGTTCCCGGCACGAAACCAATTTCTCAGCATGTCTATCTAGTGAACAACAGTGAGTTGGTAGAATTGAAGAAGCAGGTGGATGAGCTACAGGACAAGGGCTTCATCCGATCGAGTTCTTCACCTTGGGGTGCACTGGTACTCTTTGTACCCAAGAAGGATGGGTTGGTACGGATGTGTATCAACTACAGGGCACTCAACAACCTCACAATCAAGATACCCACTGCCGCGGATTGATGATCTCTTTGATCAGTTTAGCGGAGCTCGGGTTTTCTCAAAGATTGATCTGAGGTCAGGTTATCATCAGGTAAAGGTGAAGAAGGAGGATATCCTGAAGATCGCATTCAGCACGCGGTATGGTCAGTTTGAGTTCTTGGTTATGCTGTTTGGGCTGACCAACGTCCCGACGGTATTCATGAACTTGATAAACAAGGTATTCCACCAGTACTTGGACAAGTTCGTGGTGGTGTTCATCGATGATATCCTAGTGTACTCAAAGACTGAGAAGGAGCATGAGAAGCACTTGAGAGTGGTTCTAGAGACACTTAGGAGGGAGGAGCTTTATGGCAAGCTCTCAAAGTATGAGTTCTTTCTGGACAGAGTTGACTTCTTGGGTCATGTGGTGACTGGAGATGGGATCTCAGTGGACCCGAAGAAGATCACGGCAGTTAAGGCTTGGTCGGCTCCGAGTTCAGTAGCAGAGATCAGGAGCTTCTTAGAATTGGCAGGCTATTTCAGGAGGTTTGTGCAGGATTTCTTCTGGATTGTAGAGCCGTTGACTAGGCTGGCCCGGAAGGATGCAGAGTTTGTTTGGTCAGAGGATTGTCAAGTCACTTTTGATGAGTTGAAGAAGCGGCTGACGACAGCTCCGATTCTGACTTTGCCATCAGGATCAGGAGGGTTCACTATCTACAGTGACACCTCAAGGAAGGGTTTGGGTTGTGTCTTATAGCAGCATGGGAAGGTGATTGCCTATGCTTCCAGGCAGTTACGTCGCCATAAGAAGAACTACCCTACCTACGACTTGGAGTTGGCAGCAGTGATATTTGCTTTGAAGTTGTGGAAACACTACTTATACGGAGAGAGGGTGGAGATCTTCACAGATCATAAGAGTTTGAAGTATGTATTTACACAGAAGGAGCTCAACATGAGGCAGCACAGGTGGTTGGAGTTGATGAAGGACTTCAACATTTCACTACAGTATCACCCAGGGAAGGCCAACGTAGTTGTCGATGCCTTGAGTAGGTATCCGACAGCTATGTGTTTGACCATGGATCGTCACTTGCTAGCAGATTTGGAGAGCCTGGGGATTGAGGTGATTGTGCCAGGAGTTCAGATGCAGATGTGGGGCCTTCAGATTCAGTCAGACTTGATGGAGAGGATCAAGTCGATACAGTTCGAGGATGTTGCTCTGCGGTGTATCCGAGAGCAGGTTCGAGCAGGGCTGGTGGATGGTGAGTTTACTCTTATAGAGGATGGCACTTTGAGGCACGGTTCCAGGCTGTGTGTGCCCAGTAGAGAGCTCAGGGAGCATGTCATACAGGAGGCCCACCGATCTCAATACTCTATACATCCAGGTGCCAATAAGATGTATAGGGACCTGAGGGAGCACGTCTGGTCGTATAGGATGAAGCAGGAGGTAGCTCGCTTCGTAGCCAGATGTTTGGTCTGTCAGCAGGTCAAGACAGAGGGGTAGAGGCCAGGAGGTTTGTTGCAGCCATTGCCCATTCCAGAGTGGAAGTGGGAGCACATCATGATGGATTTTGTTTCTGAATTGCCGTATATATTAGGAGGAAAAGACGCGATTTGGGTCATCGTAGACATGTTGACCAAATCAGCCTACTTTTTGCCATTTAAAGTGGGTACGTCTACTGAGAGGCTTGTAGAGATGTACATGCAACAGATTATCAGGATTCATGGAGTTTCGGTCAGCATCATCTCGGATCGGGATAGTCGCTTTACTTCCCATTTTTGGCGGAGTCTGCAGACTAGCTTGGGTACTCAGCTCATGTTTAGTATTGTATACCACCCTCAGACGGACGAACAGTCAGAGAGGACTATTCAGACGCTCGAGGATATGCTGCAGACGTGCATCTTGGATTTCGGAGGATCCTGGGAGGATCACCTGTACTTGGTGGAGTTTGCTTACAACAACAGTTTTTAGGCCAGCATTGAGATGTCACCCTTCGAGGCACTGTACGGGCGTAGATGTCATACACCCTTATCTTGGGATAATGTTGGAGAGTGAGCTTTATTGGGACCTGAGATGGTTGTTGACGCAGCCGAGAAGGTGAAGCTCATCAGGGACAGACTTCGCGTGGCACAGGACAGACATCGGCATTGGGCCGATAGCCACCGGAGGCCTTTGGAGTTTGAGGTACAGATTAGAAATACGATTAGAAGTAGGTTGTTTGTTTGTGTTAGTTTGATCATGTTTTATTATTTGTAACTTGAGACCTTGTTTGTGTTTAGGTCGGAGACATGTTTTTCTGAGGATATCTCCGACTCGTGGTACCATACGTTTTGGTGGAGGTGGAAAGCTTAGCCCGCGTTTCATCGGACCTTTCGTGATCAGCGGGAGAGTTGGTGACGTGGCATACAGGCTAGACTTGCCATCTGCACTAGTGGGTGTCCACAACGTATTCCATGTATCACAGTTGAGACGGTATATGGCTGATCTTAGCCATGTACTTGACCATTCGGAGATTGAGGTGGGACCTACTCTCAGTTATCCAGAGCAGCCAGTGGAGATTCTGGATCACCGAGAGAAGGTACTGAGAAACCAGGTGATACCCTTGGTTCGTGTCGTATGGAGGCATCATTTTCCAGGAGAGTCTACCTGGGAGCGGGAGGATGAGATGCGTGAGCGACACCCATATCTTTTTGGACCTTGAGGTATAATTGTCTATCCTTCTCATCAGTTTAGTTTCGCCTTTTAATTTCGAGGACAAAATTCTTTTAAGAAGGGTAGATTTGTCACTACCACATTTTAGCTTGAGGGTATTTTGGTCATTTTGAGAATTTTGGATTATTGGGGTAATGGTTGTTATTTTTGACCTTTGCTAGTTAAGACTTTGGAGACTAACCTAGATGTTGACTTTAGCTATGGTGACTTGAATAATATGGTGGGACCCTAGTCTAACTTAAGTCAACCCAAGTTAAGTTATTTTGAATCAAGTTTCATATAAGAGAATAAATGATTAGGTTCATGGAATTTTGACTTATGGATTGATTTCCTTTATCATTGAAACTTGGCCCAAGCCTATTAGTCATAACCTAACCCTAATTTCTCCTTTATGGCCGACCATATAGGGATCCCCCCTATATAATCTCTCTTCCTAGTTCTTGCCTCTTTTGCATCAAAGCAACTTTTAGAAAAAAGAGGTATTGGTCCTTCTTCCCCAATTCATAACTCCTTCATTTTAATTCCTTCTTGACACTAGTTTCTTGTATTTGAACCTAATCCCACTCTATTTTCTGTTAATGGAGAGAAATCACAAATTTGGTACAATTTGGAGCTTTTGGCTTGCAAGAAGAATCATCCTATTTGGGGCTTTTTCCTTGTCATTGATACTCTATAGGTAAACACCTTAAACTCTCTTTTAATCCTGATTTTTTTGCATAATAGCCTAGATCTAGGTGTCCCCTAGCTGTGGTGTGTGATGGTGAAGTTTTGCATCGATTTCTTGTCCGTATCGGACACGTATCATTTCCTATTTATAAGTGTTTGTGTAAATGCCACAATAGGATTTATTTTGATAATTTTGAAATTTTTTTGAATGAACTTGTAGCCCTACATGTGTAGATCACAATCCCCCTTGACTGAGTCAATCCCTATGTCATTTTCGTGTCAAAAACTGATACGAACACGCAGCACGAGCAGTGTGCTCGATGCCCTGCTGCTCGAGGTGTCGTGCACACTGTATACGACACTATTTGACACAAAATTTATTGGACATATGGAGCACATGTATGACACGACACCCAAGAAATTTCACGCAATATAGTTTCGTATCGAGGGAGAAATTGCGTGTGCACGTGTTCTACACTGCACTGTGTACGCATGTCTCATCCTTCGGGTACGGGCTTTGTGTCCCTCGTGGACACGTCGTGGTAACGTGTCAGGGACACGAACATGTTGCCCTACGTTGGGCGAACACGGGGACACGAGCATGTGTCATGATTCGACTCGTGTCGTATGTACGAACCCATGGCACGCTCGCACCACACTGTCAGTGTACTGTTTCAATGTTCTGTGTGTTGGATTGTTTTGGACACGGTTGTGTCCAGTTTTTGGACACCAAATCAACTGTAGGACACATACACGTGTGCACCATTATTTACCAACCAATAAATTGAATGTTTAGTTGTGTTCTGAATTCGAATTGGTGTTTTCCTCCAAATTACTGATACTAGGTTCTGTCATTGAATTCCTGAGTTTAAATTGTGTTTAAAACTGATTTTAGATGATTAAATTACCATGTTAGATTATATGTATCATATCTGAGTTTAAGTTGCATGTTAGGATTCATGTTAGCATTGGATTTATTGTTTTTCGAATGTTATTGGACTGTCAAACCTAAAACTGAAAACTGATACACTGATTTCTGATTTTATACACACACACACACACACACACACACATATATGTGCACTGACCTGAGACACCTATGTTGTACTGTCATATTCACACACACACACACACACACACACACACACACACACACACACACACATCACCTAATCTATATACACACATGTACACTCAAAACTGGAACCCACATACACACTCACACACCCTTGTCATATTGAACTGTCACACAAACCTGAGAACCTATACCTATCTACTGTATACACACACACACATTGAGATATACACACACAGGAAAACAGGGAACCCTACATTACTGCTAACACCCTATGCTATACACACACAGAGGAAAACCTGAGACCCTATATGTCCAGCTGCTACACACACTCATACACACACTAAATTGAGAACACCCCACATTACTGCCACACACACAGGAAACCTATATACACACATTCCACTTGTATACACACACACACACCACTGTTATGTGCACACACACATGACACACACACATGTTATTGTCACTCTCTCTCTCTCTTAAAAAAAAAATATATATAATATCTATAGCCTTGCTAGATAATAATGTAATATATATATGTATATTGCCTATATGAATTTAGTATATATAAATGTGGTGAACATATACTAGTGTATGCCAATATAGATTGTATATATGGCATATAGCCAATATGGTTTCCTATATGTAAGCCTATGTGTATATGGGTATGTATACACATGGGATTGTGTGTTGATAGCTTGTATAGCATTGTGATGGTATATGAATGCTAGGTAGACATGGTTAGGCTTAGTGAGACTTGTCTGGGTTAGGATTTGACCTAGTTGACCTAGTTTGACTAGTGTAGTTGACTAGAGTAGGTTGACCTTAGCCTAGATTGACCCAAACATCATATAGAATGTATTGTAGTATTCTATTTTGCCATTTTGGATATGTTGTAACTTGTACTGTTCTAAATAGGAGCCAGACACCTCTTCTCAGACAGTATTTCACTTCAGATACTCATGATATCAGGCGAGTACATTCTCTGACCGTTTCATACTTGGTAGGATTTACATTTACGCTCTAGATTACTTTACTTGATGTTGTTACATTGTTAACACGGATTGGTACTATATGGATCCTTTTATGAGATGTTATCCCCCTCGGGAGCATCGGGTTACAGTATGTCATGTGCGTTTCACTTTCATCATATACTCCGGTGCTTTTACTATTCATGTGCACTCTCGTGATTCATGTACTCTCATGTTCACAGAGCCCCCATGTATACAATCATGTACACCCTTTTATGGGCCTTCATGTGATATCATGTGCAATAACATAACCTATCTGGATCCTTGTGTATTGATTGGTATACGGGGGAGTATAAATGGTCATGTGAACAATTACAAAGTAGTATACTCATGTGCAAACTCTTAGATTACTTATGTGCAAATTCAAGCCGTTCATATGTTTATCTTGTACTCTAAATCACTAGTTCATTGTTAGTTCTTTACTTATAGTAGATATTTACTTACAGTAATCTCTTTTACTTCATGTATATTCTTTAGCGTTTAATGTATCTTACTCTATTGCATATTTATATATCCTGTCATATTATGAATTGCATGAGATATATTGTGCTCTCTCCCATCCTGACTGGACCTGTTGAAAATATTACAGATAACATTGGAAGTTTTGTCTTACATACTATGAGCAGGCCTAGATGACACATGTGAGCTGGACTCCCAGGAGGACCCAGCACTTGCAGAGGACATTACCCCAGTAGTCTAGGCTAGTTAGCTAGACCCATATCTTACTTATTATTTTGTCTTGTTTGGATACACTTGTATTTATTTGGGGATTTTGTTATTCTGGATATTGTGGAGTTGTTATCTTAGACACTTAGATTCTCTCTCTTATCTTGTATTTCATTGTGGATTCAGATCTTATCTATCTATCTTATCGTACTTTCTACCTTAGCTGTGATTGAGTTGTACATTTCTATATTGTCCTCCATTCGGAGCGTATACATTGTACAGGTACCTTATAATTGTTAGATGTATGTGACCTAGGATAGCATTCTACCGCTGACACTGCAGCATAGGCTGGACGTAACCACTTCTCGTGCCCCTACACTGGGTGCGGGTCGTGACAAGTTCGATATGAAATACGAGTTCGAAGAACGCAAGCCATAAAAACTAAATAAAACATTCACAAAAATGCATTCAGAAAACCAAAGCCAAAGAAACAAGTACGACATGAAAAGCAGAGCAACAAAAGGTCTTTCTCGACTCAGCCGCAGAGTCCATCCTCGAGGCGCAACCCGCTGAATATGAGACTTGATTCCTAAGAAACCATTCTATAACTAGGAAATGATCTTAATTCAATCGGTCATATTCAATCAATCTCGATCAATCAGTTCTGACCAAATCGATAGTGACAGTATTCCTTTATCATGCATCCCGTGGAAGAAAAATGGGATATAATATAGGGACCGGGCACTATACGCACAATCCCCTTCATCCACACTATGCCTGTGGCTGCCACCTTTCTTGTTGGGCTCTGATTTTGTAGTTCCGAAGGCAAAACCAACCTCCAAAGAATCAACCCATACCCACCTGTCCTTTCTGATTGTACTGTCTATCTTGGACTGCTTGATGTCTGTTGCAGCGTATCCAACGATGTCCTTCTGGCTGCCAGTGACTGTGCACAATGACGTAGCTTGCCCGCTCTCCCCTCCTAGCCTCCTGGTCCATATAGGACCCGATAATTTGCAGCAGTATCTTTTGTCCAATCCACGGATCCGACCACAAGTTTGTGCTTCTACCATCAACAAATATCTGAGTCAAGTATGGTTTGATGTCCCCTCTGTCGCGCAAAATGTGTTTAAATGTAACCGACTCATTGTTATTCTTCCTGTACTCCCAAAAATTCTTTCCCCGCAGGTATTAGTTATTCTTTCATTCCGCCTACAACGAGTTTCATTGTATAGATTGCTAAGCTAATTTTATTCCCGCTAGTTTGCCCATAATTGACAGCAACTAAAGTCCAACCCCTCTTTCGTCAATTGGGAGGCATAGCGTGTCCCATGATATAGCGTGCATTCTCCCACGCCGTATGAAGTCTCTATATTGTCTTTCCACCTGGCACATCGTATCCTTTGGACCAAGGTGGCCTGCATCCAAAAATTCATAATGGAAAGAATAATCGACCTGACCAGCTCAATTATGCCATCGAATGACAAGCATTGAGCTTGCCATCCCTTTATTCGTTTATGAACATATTCTACTAATGTACGACAATCTTCTTTATGAGCATAGTTCACCGTCAAAGGGATGCCTAGATATTTGAGAGGTAGTTCTGCCCGGCCGACACCCAGTGCTAATGCACATTCTTCCTTGTTCGTGCATGAATTATTGAAGTAAACCTGTCATGCCCTAGTCCCAAAATACTCGGGACCGAGACACGTAATAATGGCCAACAGATACGTATTCGAGAATTTTTCCAATTTAATGGCATTCTCAAATACGTACTAAGTTGTAACTAAATAATAACAGGATCACATGCATGCTAAATCTCATCCACAGAATAAGTAAATAAACTGGTCTGAATATGGATAAGTCATGTAATCCAAAATAAGTAATACAAAACCATACTGAATATAAAGTTGGTGGAGACATATCCACTAATCGAATATTCTAAGATAGACTACAGAAGGAAAGTGCTGAAAGTAAGATAACTAGATACAGAATCTACGAGTAAGGTTGCATCCAAGAAGGTACCATACACGATCAAATGAAATCAGCTGGTGAGATCTCCTCGTCGTCCAATGTCGCGTATGGTCCCGAGCGTACGTCTCCGGATACTCCTGCTGGTCTAAACCTAGAAGGAGACCAAGTCCTCAGTGGGACGCAACAAGATACATAATATACATGCCGCTATGAAACAATGTATGAAGGTCATGGGGGTGTTCTAATGACTATGTGTAAATGCAATGAGAACAACTTTCGATGAATGGAGCTCTTCGAACCTGAGATCATCTCGCAGTGGGGTTAGTCCGAACCGCCGACTATCAACAACATATACCAATAGTAGCCCCTCCGTCTAGTAACTGTCCTCCCCACCTGTAAACCCTCTTCCCAAATTTTCAGAATTATTATTTTTTATTATATTTACTCTATTTATCGTGCTTAAAGGTAATTTTTCATCAACGACTTTGTGTAAGATATTTTGTGATTAATTTTGTATTTCAAAACTAGTTTAGATTTTTTGGTTTAAAAATTCTATTTGGTTTTCATAAAATAATTATTCTTGAAATCCATTATTTTGTTTTACAAAAGATGTTTAATTTTGGACTTTCAAAGCATTAACTTGGAAAATAGTTTTGGAAAGCATAAATAAATTTTATGAACAAAAGGATTTTATAAGATTATATTTAAGCCTTCTACTAATATGGGTTATTAAGTCATTTTAATACTATTTTCTAGACACACACACACACACACACACACACACACACACACACACACACACACACATTATTTGGCATGTATAAATTCTATGGGTTATTAATTTAAATCGCTTTACTGGTAGGGCTTTTATTTGATTTCTAAATTGCTAACAAGGATTATATTCATTAGCTTTATAAAATAAATATTTTCTTAAAAAGATTTTATCGAAGTACTTTTAAATAAAGATTGGATTTATAGAAATATACTTTATGTTATTGATGCAATGAATATTATTTTATTGTAGTAATTAATTATTTGATTTATTGAATTTATATGGTTTAAATTGTTGGATATTATTGAATATTATTTTGAAATTATTATAGTGATCACTTCATTTATTTATATTTTAAATTAATTACTTAATGTTATCAAATATGCGATTTAAATTATTCTGATAAACATTAAGTTCTATTTTAAAGTTATTTTGTTGATCGTTTATTTGATTTGAATTTTGAATTCATATGATTTGAACTATTTGATAATGTAGAATAGTATTTTAAATAATTATAGCAATCGTTTATAATATTGCGATTAGATTGTATTTGACTTAAATTAAATTCATGTGAAGATTTATCTATTAGAATTTAAATTATTTTATAATATTGAGAATTACTTTAAATTATTATTTGAGATCATTTAAAAGATTCAGATTAGATTAATGATTTATTTAAATTAATATGTTATAATCTACTAATGAGTTTTTGATTTAAATTTATTAATTTGATTTAAACTAAAAGCGGGGACATATCTATTAGGACTTATAGTCCTTATCCAACTAGAAGTTTAACCTCCTATTTAAGGAGAGCTCCTTATACCTTTTTCTCACAATTCCATCAACCACATCCATTAACATTGGTGTTATGCATCGTGTCCATCTTCTCCATCCCTTCCATTATTCATCGTTTACAATTACTATTCCTCACCGTGTCCAAAAACCCCGAACACATCGACACAATTACAACCAAAACTCAGACACTAAACCCAAAATTCTCGGCCACTTGAAAGTCGACCGCCACCCAGTGGTCGACCCTCCTCCTACGCCTAAGCCCCACTCCGGCAGCCGCCACATCTCCATCTTCATCATCATCATCATCATCATCATCATCATCATCACCACTACTATTACCGTGGTGGTTGCCACCACCAACAGAGCCGTCGCCACCGACATCAACACGCCTTCCGATCATCTCCGACCCAAACCAGTGTACCACCCCTCAGTCCGACCACCAGGCCTCCCGCCACTGGATGTCCTCCTCCACAAACTCCTCCCTACCAGAGACCGTCCTCTCCCCCGTTCACCACCCGACCGCCACCATCATCAAGATCACCACTGCCATAATCATCCATCGGCCACACCAACAAAGAAAAGGAAAGCAAATTGTAGAAAAACCCTAACCTCCATGACATCTCACCACCACCACCTCCAACTCCGCTAGCCTCCTCCGATCGGCTAACCACCGGTCATCTCGACCTCGACCTTTCGCTGCGGCACCACTAGATCGGAGCAGCATCGTGCTTGTAACGCCTAGCCCCAAAATATGTAGGAATTACGATACATATACATGCTAGCTACATATCAAGTGGACTCCAGCCCAACTCGAATACATATAAGTTGTCTACATTAGGTATAAAATGGCAAGTCAACTAGATCTCAATCCACAGATAATAATCTAAAGTGGAAACCAGTGCATTAATACTGATCAAACAATAATACACTGATGTCACTTGAATATAAATACAAGAAAAGATAATTTGTAATAAGACTGGCCAGACCTTAATACAATCATCTGAACAAGCTCATGATAAAAAGTAAAGATTGTAAAACTAGGCTATACAGCTGAAATGTCATCATGAAATATTAAAGAAGAAAGAATGATAAAATACCACTAGTGATACCAAAATCTTGGAGATACAATCGACCACCAATCTATCCATCTATTCTAGCAGTCTCAATAAATAACTGAAAGAAAACAGCAATAACCTGGAGAGATCACCAGGTCCTCAGGGGACTGGCAAGATACATAATATACAAGCCTACTTTATAGAAAATAACATACAAAAAGAGAGAAAAGTAAAATAGGTAACAATCAATAAAGATGTCTCAATATCGTAACGCCATGGGATGCTTCCAACCTCGAGACAAAAGATAAGTCTCTACTACCGTAATGCCATGGGACACTCTCGGTCCTAGAGATGGGATAACAGGTCGATAAGAAGTCTCTAACACTATAATGACATTAGACGCTCCCAGTCCTAGAGATAGCATGGCCAATGTCTAACAAACAATGATGACTACATGTCAGGTAAAATCAAGCTCAAGGGTGAAGGTAGAAGACTAGTCAATATCGTCATAATACTCACATAGAACAACAGTGGCATAAGATGACTAACTAAGGAACGTGCACGTAAAATAAGAAAGTAGCAGTAACATGAACATGAATAACAGATATTGAATTGAAAAAATAACAATACATAAATACATAAAAATAAACTGTACAAGTAGGCAAGGTATACTTGCCTAGAGTTTTGTCCAATCTGTGCTGAGACTACAGTACCAAAGTCTAATCGAACTATCCATGAACCAATGAATCATACTCCGCACAATATCTATCAACCAGAAATCACAATCAAACATTTATTATTTACTAAATACAAATATGACTATTAATCCTACCTAGATAGCTTGGGTCATTCTAAGTCGTGTAATACCTATGTTACCTAAGCCATTTATTAATCATACCATCTAGAACTAGGTTATACTAATCTCTATTATCATTATTCGTTAATAGTATAGTTTACAAATCCTAGGTTTAAATATTAAGTTTGTACTCGTGATTTGTACAACGAAATCTACGACGTGCGAACCGAGACAAGATGATCAACCACAAGGTTAACAATCTTATCTTGGCGATCCATATGGCCACTTTGTCAACTTTAGCGATGTGAGATCACTAGAATTGACTGATCTCAGTTTTGACGCATAGATTTCAAAATACGAACATAATATAAATTAATTATAATTTAATAATACTACAGAAGGAAAAATCTACAGAATTCGTCAGATGATGAAACAGTCATCACCAACATATCCGAAATAGTCAAATTAGCTAGGATAGCCTACTCATAAGTCCAATTTTGGACACAGGGGTAAAACGATAATTTTGGGTTAAAACGGTGTCCGTCGTTGGACCCGCTTTGTACTGAAAAATGTGCCAAGACAAAGGTTGTCCAAATTTGATAAATTATATGTCAATTTGGGCCAAAACGATGCCATAAGTTCAATGGTAGATTTGGAATATAATGTTTTGGGTTCAAAATCCAAAATTTACATGTTGGGAAATTACGATTTCGAACGATCAACTTTGGCGTCGATTTCAACCAATCAAACGATATCCTGTGAAACTAAAAAATTTATATGTCAAAGGTGGTTATACTAGATATATATCTAGGGGTTCATCAAACGAAGCTTCGACAGGGTAGAAATAAATCTGCGAAGTTGGCTACACGAAACTGTCCAAAATAAACATGTTTTAAACTGTAAACTTGGTAGCCGGTTTTGATCTATCAAACTATTGAATTAACGGTTCAAATTTTAGATGGGTAAAGGGGTATATACCGAGATTGAGATGAAAGAATCGGATTGACGATCCAACGGTCGAATTATCCAAAATACGTCTGTAGGGCCTAAAAATCAAGTTGCGCCATGTATTTACTACTCAGAAATCAAGTTGCGCCCCAAAAATCAACCTACGCCACTAATAATGGAGCTCAGAGATCAAACTGTGCCATTGATCAGGTTGCGCCATATATCAGACTGCGCCCAGTCATATTACGCCAAAGTCTACGCGGCTTCTGATATTTAATGGCCATCATTACCTAACAACGCTGACAACTGACAGTACAGTAAACAAGGAAAATCTCTTCGAATCCCTCAAATTATGCCGCTCGAGGAGAGTTGGTTGACAGCTGTCCTGTCCGTCTTATGAGTTGCGCCTAGGCGCAATCTAAAACAAAATCCTTAGTTGCGCCTAGGCGCAATCTGAACAACTGTTTTCCAAAAGCTGCCACATGTCCAGGCACAGTCTAATCAGGCGCAGTTTAACTTGTTGACCGAAGCTCGCGCAACCTGATAAAGTTGAGATAATTTACATTTCTAAAGCAGGATGACGTGGCACACATGCCACTAATCTTTCAAGACATGTCTACTATCCTGTACACGACCACCTGCATCTCAATCACATGATGCCATGCGTCTAAATACAGTTAGTACACAACTGATAACTGAATAAAAGTTGGCGCAGCCCAATGTGGCGAACCCAGCCTCGTGCACATCAGAATAACTGCCAAAATAGTTATTTCCAGAATTCTATAAATAGAGTTTCCAATCATTGTTAAAGGAGAGACAGAGATCAATGACTCTTGCGAAATTGTTGCTGCATTCTCCAGAGGCTCTAGTCTTCAAGTTCACATAGTCCAAGGGATAAAGTGATCATCTTCTGATCAGATTCCTACAGTTGTACTTTCCCAGAATTCAAATTGTACTCTTGTGCTCTTTTTAAAAGTTTGTAATAAAACAACTTTTTGTTTTTGCAAACAACGTCCAAAGTTGCTACGACGAAACAGAATTCTGACTTCAATTCTTCGCACGTCACGACGGAATTTCATACAAAATGCACAAATAACCCGTATCACACATCGAGGAGGATGGCGGCTATCCTGGGGGAGTTCATCACGGTCGCTCCGACGTATGGGCGGTGGTTGGCCGGTCAGTGGCGACGGTTGGCGATCGTGGTTGCGTTCGCTCGCTCACATGTACACACGTCACAATATGTGCACTGTCACAGCTTTTCCACTATGCGGGTGGCATGCCACCAATGGGGCCGCTAGGGATCGGTGCAGCCGGGCGGCTAGGGCATGCTAGAAATAGTGTCCCATGCCTATGGTCGTCGGTGGTCGCCTCGTGCGTGCGTCTATGCTTTTGCTGCTGTTGTGTTTCGGTTCTCTGGAACATACAGTCCCGACGATGGCTAGGTACTGCACGTCGATGGAGAGGGTCACATGTCAAGTTTTTGTGGTGGTCAATTTTCTTTTTGCTCTATTAGATATAAACAACATATCATAAATTAGAATTGCCTATTTTAAATTCTATTTTGCTGTAAGGAACTAGTTTATAATTTCTGATTCTGTTATTCGTGGACGAATCTCAAGTTAGATTTTGATTCTCACAAAACTCGAACTACTTGTGCCTTCTTTCCAAAAATCTTGCCTACTTATATTTTGACTATCTTGACCAACGCTGCTATTACAGCCTAGTTTTGTAATCTTACTCTTTTATCGAGCTTGATTCAAGACATATATTTATTGGGGACACCCGCTAACATATTGTCTAATCAGAATCATTGTATTACGGTCTGATCAACCATGATGCATTTGGTTCGCTTTTCATCTAATTACCCTACGTGGATTGAGATGTAGATGTCTCTAGGATCTCATCCGCGACTGCTTTGACAATTCCTCTTGAATTATACATTCGCCTTTGAATCACGTAATTGTATTCAGTGACATCTTCCTTGAACCCTATTATTTGTCTTTCACTGATTTGGGAAGACGAAAGCTTATAATTGGTAGAGAGACACAGGGTATCCCCGTGGCTATGATGGTTGTATACACAAGGGTAATTACCATCGGCCAGCCAGGTGACTAGAACCTTGCCTTAAGTTACTCGTTCTCTCTACGACCCTAAACCTGCTAACCTTGACCTTCTAAGTCATTGGAGTCCGAGAATGATTAGGATCTTTCCCTTGATCAAATGCCAACCTTGGAGACCACATATTCTCAATGGACCAAATGTTGTGAGCCTCAAATTATTTGTTGAAGCTTGCTTTAACTAAGAACCCTTGTAACAATAGTCTGGCATGTTTGACACCAAATAGAAATTCATGACTCAGTTGTTAGAAATCTTTTGCCTTACAGTTGGTCACTCCGTCGATAACTCTTGTACACTATGGACGAGTAGATCATTCTATTTTATCGACCGTGTGTCGTTGTACACACCCGTTTTCCATTTATTGAGAAATGATACTTGACTTGACTTACATCTACCGTATTCCGTTATGCCGTGCCTTATTCTTTATTAATAAGAGTTGAGGTACAATATTCGAGCTTTGAAATCCTTCCAACCTCATCATTCCTAAAACTATGTCCCAACTTCTAAGGTGGGTAGACTGTAAGCCTCCTAAAATTTTGGAATATACGAGGATTACCGATTGATTAGAATAATTCCCCTTAGGATGATAATTAGTGCTCCAGAGACTCCCACTTTCCATTTAGATCATTTAGTGTCCCCGGTCGCGTCATTTATATTTGGAGCATGAGACCAACTGTTACCTTCCAACAGATTTTATATGCAAGATCTAGGCGAGTCCACCTTCATCTAGGTATATCATGTCCCACTCAAACACGTCCCCTTGTACTCTATTTTTATGGTACAACTTTTAGGTTAAAAGGACTAGCTATAACTCTTACCATAGTACCTATTCGGTATACTTTCCGAATACCATTAGAGCCTCAAACTCAACTCAATTCCTGCAACCCAACATATGGTTGTGATACACTCGAAGCCCACTTCGCATATACCACTAGTGCATCACCCAATTGAGGCCTCATGTGCTACATAAACACAAAAGTCGCTGAAGGCGCATTTTGGGCTTGAGGGACCTAGCTAACCAATTTGACGGGCAACTAGCTCAACCCTTGGATAGAAACCTATTATAGGATACCTAATCTAGTAGGAAGAACTTTATCATTGGGATCTTGTCCAATCCATATAGATTGAAACCCAATGTTCATCCAACCAACGACTGATGTCCAAATAGAGAACCTATTAAGACCCAGTAGAATCCATCCATGCATACCACCATATTTGGACTATAGAACTGAACTATTTGAAATTGGCCCCTGTATCTATTATGTAATCTCCACCCTCTTAGAATATGATGTCATTGGTAACCATTATTCCATCTACCTGGACGTCGTGATACGATCTTGTATTACATTTATATTCCTTGCTAGTGTGTTTAAATAAGTACGAAAAAGGTCACAATCTTGATTTCTCAAATTCAGTCCTATTTTGGAATGTTGTCTAGAACTCCGAGAACAGAATTTCTGTATTGCACGGATTGCAAGCCCCTCTAAGAAACAAGCGTTCTTCGATTTAGCAAATGACTAGACTAGAGTAGCCCAACCTAGCGACTTTCTCTCTATCTGCATCATTGGAAACTCTCTACCGCTCTGAAACTTCATAATTGCTCTCGATTATTTTCCTTATCTTCCTGTCCTCCCCATTTCAGAGTGATGAATGGTCATGCGTATTAGAATTTACCAATATTTCTTAGCTACTTGTGTAAATCTGTTGTCCGTTAAATCTTGAGTTGCTTGATAGATAAGAAAAGCTTATAGATGCCTCATGCAGTAGATATCTGTTGGTAGACTTGTTAGCAACTAGTTAGAAGATTATAAGATTTTACTTTCGAGGGAGTAGTGTGACCAAAGGTGGGTAGAAGTCCTCGGAGTTTCGTAGTTACAAAATGGCTAGGAGGAGGATATAAAATATTTTGAAGAATTAAATTGAGGAGATTAAGGTTAGGGTAGACCTTCTTTTGAATTTTAAGAAATAGTTATGATATAGAATTTTGAGGATGAAATTATTTTTAAGGTGGGTAGATTTGTAGCTTCCCTTCCCGAATTTTTTTTGAAATATTTTATTATTATTATTTATTTTATTGGTATGATTGTGTTGTATCCCGTATTAGTGATCTAATAATATTTTCTAAGTATTCTTAATTTAATATTATAAATAATATTATTAATGAGAATCAGTGACGGTTGTATAAACTATTATGGATTTATTGAATTTTATTATCAATATTATTATTTTATTTTATTATCAATATTATTGGGGTTATTGTTATATAATACTATTTTATTATTATGGGTTCTATTATTTTGTCAAATAAATATTATTATGTATATTCATATTTATATACATTTTTCGTGCATGTTAATAGCATACAGTAGAAAGTAGTCTAGCTGTTCATCATTTTTCAACATCAATTAATATGGTGACTATATTTTCTCTTAATTAGTCCTCCATTGTCAATTAAGATCAAGACAGAGTTTCATATGATGTCACGTTCCATGAATTAGATGTATATTTATATGGCACGAGCAATGATATTCAGAAGAAAAGTATTGTTCAAACAAGAATGAGAAGCAGTATCAACCAACACAACTCTCGGCCCAAACCGAGAACACTCCCCCACAGTCAACCCCAGCCAGGCCCTTAGCAGAGCCCAGGCACCCTCACAAGACTCTTTCCGAGCCCACCTCGACTATTCCCAATAACCCGAGCCCTGCTATTCACGTTTCAGCATGTATATAAACACGAACGCACGTACGAAAAACCTATCGAAACCCTAAGCAAAACCACGCCACGCCGACCCCAGACTTGGCACGTCTCCACGCCGTCGATCGTGACCACTAGGCGAGCGCCGGAGCGCCGTCCAGGGCCGCACGCGTGCGCGTGTACGGAAGATGGCAGCAGCACTCAACAGAGCACGATGACAACTTAGCGACAACCGTTCGCCCACGACGTTTGATCATTGTACGTGCTATCTTCTCAGGTAAGACCCCGATCTATACACCTTCGACTTCCTTCATCTAGTTTTATTTTAAATCAACTGGATTTCTGAAGAATTCGATGCAAAGTTGAACGTAAAACTGTCCAAAACAGGACAGTATTTCGATCCAGACACCCATCTTGGGAGGCCAAAATTGGTCGATCCTGATAGGAAACGCAAAATCTATTTGAACAGCTTTTTAGACAACATATAGAAGATCGGAAACTACTTCGTAGTTCTGAATTTCATAAATTGTGTACAGATTAATCAATCCTCAAAAATTAGGAAAAACAGTTTTTAGAAATATATAATTTCAATAAAAATCCTCCGATACCACGTACATCCCGCCAAATTGGGCGACATGGTCGCGAACCGAGAGCATCAAAAGGTGCGTAACGGCTTCGTGGACGTGTGGGCTTTGACGGAATTCAAATTGGTCGTGTGTGCGCACGAATTTGATGCGTATCCGTCAAAATTCACCGTATCGGCCTCTGTGCAAGTTTTCCAATTACTTTGTGCACGCTCGTCAGATCGAGACGAAACTTGTGCCAACAGGACCGTATCATTTTTCTGGTCCTGTATGCCAAGTTTGGTCCAATTCTGAGACAGTTGAATCGAATGCCATTTTACGGGCCCCACGATCCGACTCAACGGGAGATTTTGTGCACGGCCCGCCGGAATCCAACTTTGGACATACGGTTGGGTTCGTATCGGAAAACCGAACCTGTTGACATGTAGTTTGACAACTTTAGAGACCGTTAACTCTGGCACGCTTTTCGGTACAAAGCGGGTCCAACGGCGGACACCGTTTTGGCCCAAAATTACCATTTTGCCCCTGTGTCCAGAATTAGACTTAAGGACAGACAATCCTAGCTAATTTGACTATTCTGAGAACGTTGGTACTGTTTATTTCAGCATCTGGAGACTTCTGCATGTGTTGACTGATTGTGGCTCATTGAGTGGTATAGTATTATTGGTTTCACCAGCTAAGGACCTGAGGCAAGTGCACTTTCTGATTGCTTTCGATTCATAGTAGTCTTTTCATTTCATGTCTATACATATATCTTGCTGCTTGTTGACACGCTCGTCACACGGAGTAGTCGGGAGGGGAAATATCTTAGTAGACATGTGGACTACCCATAACTATCCCATGATGTCTATTCGTGAACAATAGCACCTGTACACGACACGTGCAGGTGCCGGATTTACCCCCTAGCCGTTCACATGTCGAAACAGATATTTTACACCATATAGGTAGATGTCTTTTATTTTTTCTTTACTTCTCTATCGTGCTATGTCATCAGTTATCTTCCAGTTTTTATATCTCATATGTTATTTTTATGTCTTGTTAATTCTATTATGTTTTTGCATTGCCGTCGGTTTGTGTACTTGTTCCATTCCTGACTGGAAACAAACATTTTTCAGGTTTAGCCGTGATCACTCTTAGCACTGGGAAGACTTGGGTATGCTGAGGTCAACCTAGAAGTAGATAGCAGTTGTGTCAATTTCATTAATTGTAAAATCTTGTACTTTCTTTAAATATAAATGTTGTAACTGTTGTAATAAACTTAGAAATGTGAATGAGCAGCAAATATTATATTTGTGATTTTTGAGCATTTATTTCTTGCGGGCTTGACAGCGTTCTACCGTCGACTCTGCGGCGTAGGCTAGCTTGGACACGTCTCGTATCCGAAAAAGCGGGTGCGGGTCGTGACAGGATGTAGGATTGATTGTAGGAACGAGTTGTAAAGTACAGTACTCTAGAGGGAGGTGAATAGAGTAGGCAGCGAAAATTAACTATTTAAATATGTTAGTAACAAGATCACATAATATATATCGCAGATATGTAAATAAAAAGTAGAGAGTAGATAGCAAACGCAAACACAAGGATGTATACTGGTTTTCCTCTTGTGAGGACTAGTCCAGTCGAAAGAACTCTAGCTTCCAGTTGAATCCACTATGGAAAATCATAAGTTTTCATTCGAAGTTCTTGCAACTTCTACAACGCAAACTTTGATCCGAAGTACTCGACCAACTTCAATTATGAAGTGTCTATCTTTAATCAAGCCTCTGATTACAATCGCTCTGAAGCTTCTAGACTATACCACACTGACAAATTGACTAGAGGATTGTAACTGGCTTGGGATTTGAAAATGAATAGCTCATAACACTTTGGAAGAAGTAGTAGGCTTATAGAGAAGAGATATGAAAGTGAATTGGTGTGTTGAAATGATCGAAATCCTTCTCTATTTATAGTTTTTCCAAAGACAGAATTCTGACATAATTCGGATAGAATTCGGACAGAACTCTATGAGAAAATCTTGTTGGGATCCGTAACTGTGGGAAGACCAAGTTCAAAAAGCAACGTTCACTAACCGAACTCTGGCCGAATTCTGGCCGAGCTCTGGCCGAGCTCTGTTGGAGTTCTATCACAGTTTTTGCAAATTAGTTTTTGGGCTTTTTGAAAAGTCAAACAGTTAGAAGTAGTTTGGGCTTTTGTAAGTGGGCTTGTTTTCAAAATAAAAGGGTATTTTGAAAACGTTTCTTGGGTAGCCTATTTGCCAGTACGATGCAGTGTACATCGTATTCCTAGACTCAATAAATATGAAAAATATATTGATGAAATAGAAAAACCAAGAGCCCTTTGATGACGCCTTTCTTCAAATATTTGAGCAGACGTGAAGACGTCTTTTTTACATGACGGCGGTCGTCCAAAGATAAACAGATCTGGAAATCTGAATACCTTTCAGTGGCTTCGCCCCCGAACCCCCACGGGTGGTGCTGCCCCCTTGACCCCTGTCCGCTGACCGGACAGCGGAACCCCCGTTGCGAGGCCCCGGATAGGTCGTTAGGCGGTTCAGAGAAATCTTCTTGTATAACGCCGTCTTTGGTCCATCAATAATTTTCTATTGCATATGTCCTGGTTTGACAAAGTTTGATCATTCTTACTGCATGTCTATAAGAACATGTTAAACAAACAAAATAATATGATACAAGCATAGCAATATGATATAGAACATTTTGGACAATGCTAAGTTAAAGTAGTAACATGATAGTGATTACATAAATATTAGTGATGTCACTATGGTAAACTTAATTGATTAGCCATATTCAAAAACATGATATAATCATTGGGCTAACAATCTCCTCCTTTTTTATTATGGCAAATCGCTTAAGTTTAATATATATATACAATAGATGCATGTATCACTAATAAACACATAATGCTAGAATATTGTGTGCTAACTTATACTTATTTCTCCTCCTTTGACATGATCAAAAAATAAGCTCCCCCGTAATTAGAGCTAAAATGAACTCAAGCATAAGTGAAGGAGGAAAGCATAAATAATCATGATCAAGGATTACGAGAACAGTGTAACGACAAGTATAGAAAATTGCATAACTAAAAAAATAAAAACTTATCAACACAGTATAGTTGGTTAAAAAAATCAACCAATAAATAGTTTACCAACTAGAAATCCAAAAATGACATTCAAAACTTATTTTGTTCATCATATTGAGTTTTGAAATAGACCAAAAAAAATATCAATATAGTAGGAATCAATCATTGGTCATAAATGAATCATGTGGAATAGAAATTCGCAGATCTAGTATATATAAAAGAATCAAAATATAATGTGACTTTTAACAATGATCATAAAAAAAATATGATTCATAATTTTGTCCATACAAATTAGTGAATCAATTCCATAAAGAGTGTAATCATCGAAAAAAATTAAAATAAACTAGAATCTACGCAAAATCTATACCAAAGTCCATGCATTTGAATTCAATTACCATAGCATGATATATGTATATTCATTAGATAAACATGAAGGCAATGAAGACAAAATACTTGAGAAGTAGAAATTCAGTCGACTTGAATGCTTCCCCGCAAAGTATGATCAGTATAAATATAGATAATCATGAACTTTGAGATAAAATCTAAATTAGAAATGCCAAATCAGTTTAAACTCAAAAGGATTATTAAATATATATTTGGCCAGATAACTTTTAGAAACTCGAATGAGAGAATTAAAAATAAATAATAATAATAATCATATATTCTCTCATCTAATACAAATCCAAATATCATGAATAACTCAACAAGATATGTCCATGATGAACTAGGTATACCACATATCAAGGGCATAAAAAATTGAAACAATTAATTTGCTCCCCCTTAAAATATGCGTATATAGTTCAAAAATAATTTATATACATAAAATAGATAAAATAAATAATCACAAGATCTAAGGGATATCCATGATATGCATCTTTTCTTCCCTTTGATTAAATGCATATAAAATTCCAAACTCAAAGCAAATATCATCTTTAGGCAAGAAAAAGAAATATTCAACAAATAAACGCTTAAAGATGAAGAAAATATGTCTTCAATAAAAAAATATAACACAAATCATTTCATGTAAGTAAAAGATTTTTTTTTGAAAGCTGTCTTTAATAATAACATTTCAGTACCGGACAGATTCAATAAATAAAAAAGAAATCAAAAAAACTTTTTAAAAATATGGAATTTATTATAAAAAACTGTCTTAATAAATGTTCGAATGCGTCTATTTAGTCCTCAGACTAAAAGCTGGCGATTCGAATCACGGAAACAATTTCAATAAAAGAATCCATAAATCATAAATAAATCTATTTGAACAAATAAACATAACTAGATAAATGTCTAAAGAAAAGTGTATTCTAGATATATGGCATGTCAAGGGGCTAATTGTCTTTAAACAATTAACTACTCCACCTTTACATGGTTATATCCAAAAATAATAGTATAGATAAAGTTTAAGAATTTCAGAGACATATTTTCAGAAGTAGAAAACTAATTCAAAAATATTAGGTCTTCTTATCAAAGTTTATTTTTTTTCCTTTTTAAAGCCTTAGCACGGTGTCCACCTGACAACCGTAAGGTTTAAAGAAAAGAAACGCTTTGAGAGAGACATTCAATATGCATGACTTCTCTCCTGCAAAGAGTTACTGTTGTAGACAGTAAGTAACTTGAATAAGAAGATAATAATATAAAGCTCAAAATTATTGAATATTACACAAGTTAAAGACGAAATCACAAGACCATAATATTCAATGAGTGGTCACAATATCAAATCAAGTTTAAATATAGAATAGAGTGACAGAAAAATAAATATATCAAAAGATGACAAACATTAACCTATGAAGATCAATATATATTACCTTTTGTAAAATTAAATCATTAAATAATATTATCCATCAAATCTAAAATCCAAAATCTATCAGATAACAATTGCAACTAGATCTCAATAAATCTTTAGTTTATAAAGCATTGATCAATCTTGGGTTAGCTATAGGGGTATTGTCTCAGCTAACGGAGGTTCACCGGGGAACACTTAAGTACCGGTTCGCTTCGACCGTAGTCGTGGTGACAGACAAACCCTTTTTTGGCTTGTACCCAAAATAAATCTCTTCTTTAATAACCGAGAATTTAAGCAAAATTAGTGCAGTATAAAATAAATTATATTCTATGGACTTAAAAATCTTAGAACAGTGTAGCATACGGTATAAGATGTATCAATTACATTAATCCATATGTTTGCAAAATTATTGGATAACAATAAAATATAAAACATTTGTAAATCAAAATGTGGGACCTAGATACGTTGATGTATTTTGGAACCTAGGGGACTGGGTTCAGTACCTTAGATCCAGAACTAGACGATAGTTGCAAGTAGACCTTAATAAATCTTAAATCTATAAAGTATTGATCACTTTGGGTTAGCTGTAGGGGCCGGTTCCCAGCTAGCGGTAGTCCGAACACCGTGTCGCTTCAAGCTATTTATACCTGTATGACAGAGGGACCCTTTCGACTTGTTCCCAGAATAATCTCTACTCTTAAGAACTTAGATTCAAAGGAATATATGCAGTATCATCGAACAATATCGAAATCTAGAATCTCTAAATATAAAAGAAGTAAATACCCAAAGAATGGTTTATCAAGATCAAGATATTGAAAAATTATTTTAAAAAGAGTCATGTATCCAAAAATGTCAACCAAAAATCCAAGAAAAACATAATTAAAAGAGGCTTTGAGAAAGAAGCTAATAAGAGAAGAACAGAAATTTGTTCAAAGTAATCAATAGCTAAAGTATGAGATAAGCACAAGTTTGAAACTACTTTTTAAAATAATAATATAGAACTAGAACTTAACTCATATATCCCCATAAAAATATTTATACAAAAATATATATCAGCAATATACAAATATCACAAGATCAAAAACATGCATAAATAAACTTTATTAGACAAAGATGTAATTGATTCATAAGAAGTTAATCAAAATAAAATTTGCGAATCAATAGTGAATATATTATGCAAGCACAAGGTTAAAATAAAAGCATATGTATATACTTTTCAAGTAAACAAAAGACTTGTGCTAAACATACATACTCACAAAATACTGATCAAAGTAAATACGACATGTTAAAGACAAATCGATAAGAAGTGACCATTAAAAAATATTAAATACAGAGAGTCAAAACATATTCACCAAAACAAAATTAAGTTCCTATGCATGCTTCAAGAATAAAGATTAAGAGTAAATAGCATACATAGACAAATGTGTCACTCTAATAGAAAATAAAATACTATATAGTGTGAGCTAATCATTTAAGCTAAACAGCTAGTCAAGCTAGGATTATGTATCACATTAATTCAAACAATAAATAATTAAAAGATATCAATAAGATCTAATAGCAAAAAATCAATAAGATTGTGCTAGATATTAAAAACTATTTAGGAAGCATGTTACCGAAGTGGTTCTAGTGACCACACTTCTGTTGGTACAATTGCATGGAAGATGACCTTTGTAGCTTTGCAATCACCAACATGTTCCATGATTCTATTTGATATGAGAAGCTTCACCTGCAATATTAGGTGAAGACTTTGGTATCCAATACTTGGATCCATATTTGTTAGTTTTGGGAACCCATTTGCACAAGTTTATATCAACAAGTTTTCTAATCTGACAATGATTAAAAATATGTCCATTCATACCACAATAATGACAGAAAATATTAATATTAGTGTTATGTGCAGCAGTATAAGAACGTGCAGTGGGATGACATGATGTGCGTGGATACTTGTACTAGAAAGCATGGTTGTGTGAGGCTTTAGCTTTGCTTGCTTCCTTTGTAAAAGATCTGACGTGTGTGACTTTGTGATGTGCTAAGTGTCTTGTGTTAGACTGAGTAGTAGGTTGTACTACCTGCTTTTCCAGTCTAATCTCTAACTTTTTAGAGTTAGCACAGATCTTATCATACTTAGCAGAAAGAGCATCAATTCTATATGAAGCAATAGAATACTTCTTCTTTTCTGATTCTAATTCCTCCTTAAGTTTAGCATTTTCTTGAGTACTTTTCTTAATGCAATCAAGTGCCTCATGCAATCTAAATCAAGTGTGGAAATCTCACTAAAATTATTAGAAGTAGAAGTATTTCTTGTATCATTTAATAAGCAAGTAAGCTTCTCATTCTCACGCATGTAGGATAGAATATCCTTTCTAGCTTGCTTATACTTATCTAATACTTTCTTGTGTTCTTCTAATAGATCACTGAAAGCATCAAATAACTCATCATAAGAAAATTCATTCTCTTCAAGAAGGGAATTATTCTGTACCTCATTAGATAAAGCTATTGAGCAAAAATTTGCAGCTTTATGAGGTCTCTCTTCTTCTTCTTCTTCTTCTTCTTCTTCAGAATCTCTTGCTTCACTTTCACACCATATGCTCGTGCTAGTGTACTTGTGAGATGATGATCTTTCTTCTTTTGATCGTTCGTAGTGACTCTCCTTTCTAGCAATAGTACAATCTTCTTGGATGTGGCCTATTTTCTTGCAGTTGTCACATACAAGCTCTTCTTCGTATAAAGGATTATGTTGTACCTTAAATCCCAATTTCGTCATGTACATATCTGTATCATTAAGAAGAATATCCTCCTCTCTGGAGTAGCTAGCTTTGCTTGCATACCTGCACTCATAAGTAGCTTCAAGAACTTTCCAAAATTTATGAGATGTTGTGCAAGTAGTAATAAGATTAAATATATTTGTGTCTACAGCACAATAAAATATATGCATAGTTTTTGCATCAAGGCTAGCTAACTTCTTCTCTTCCTCCGTGTAACTATAATAAGGCTTGTTGATTATAGAGGATGTGAGAATAGAAGTAATAGTAGGCTTTTTTAGCCATTGACAACAATTGACCATAAGTCAAAATCTAGAGACTTCAGGTAGAAGCTCATCTGTGTCTTCCAATAATTATAGTTTGTTCCATCAAATAGTGGGAGTCTATTTGAGGATTGTTCTTCAGTTGTGAAGTATATACTTACTATATATGATACTGTAATCTATGTAACAGCTGTAATAAATAAGAATATAATAGCAATGTTGCCTCGCTTTACCTGTATAACACGCTCTGATGCTAATTGTAGGAGCAATTGGTATGAGTAGCAATATCTCTATCCAAGCACCCGCTCTGATACCAATTGTAGGAACAATTGGGATCAGAATATAATACCTCTAGATGGAGTACAGGCTCTAATACCAATTGTAGGACCGATTGTAGGAATGAGTTGTAAAGCGCAATACTCTAGAGGGGGTGAATAGAGTAGGCAGCAGAAATTAACTATTTAAAAATATTAGTAACAAGATCACATAATATATATCACAGATATGTAAATAAAAAGTAGAGAGTAGAGAGCAAAGGCAAACACAAGGATGTATACTGGTTTCCCTCTTGTAAGGACTAGTCCATTCGGAAGAACTCTAGCTTCCAGTTGAATCTACTATGGAAAATCACAAGTTTTCATCCGAAGTTCTTGTAACTTCTACAATACGAGCTTTAATCCGAAGTACTCGACCAACTTCAATTGTGAAGTGTCTATCTTCAATCAAGCATCTGATTACAATCGCTCTGAAGCTTCTAGACCGTACTGTACTGGCAAATTGACTAGAGGATTGTAACTGGCTTGGGATTTGAAAATGAATAGCTCAGAACACTTTGGAAGAAGTAGTAGGCTTATAGAGAAGAGATATGAAAGTGAATTGGTGTGTTGAAATGATCGAAATCCTTCTCTATTTATAGTTTTTCCAAAGACAGAATTCTGACATAATTCGGACAGAATTCGGACAGAACTCTATGAGAAAATCTCGTTGGGATCCGTAACTGTGGGAAGACCAAGTTCAAAAAGCAACGTTCACTAACCAAACTCTGGCCGAATTCTGGCCGAACTCTGGCCGAACTCTGCCGAGTTCTGTCAGGGTTTTTGCAAATTAGTTTTTGGGCTTTTTGAAAAAGTCAAACAGTTAGGAAGTAGTTTGGGCTTTTGTAAGTGGGCTTGTTTTCAAAATAAAAGGGTATTTTGAAAACATTTCTTGGGTAGCCTATTTGCCAATACGATGCAGTGTACATCTTATTCCTAGACTCAATAAATATAAAAAAATACATTGATGAAATAGGAAAACCAAGAGCCCTTTGATGACGCCTTTCTTCAAATATTTGAGCAGACTTGAAGACGCCTTTTTTACTTGACGGCGGTCATCCAAAGATAAACAGATCTGAAAATCTGAATACCTTTCAGTGGCTTCGCCCCCGAACCCCTACGGGTGGCGCTGCCCCCTCGACTCCTGTCCGCTGACCGGGCAGCGGAACCCCCGATGTGAGGCCCCGGATAGGTCGTTAGGCGGTTCAGAGAAATCTTCTTGTATAACGCCGTCTTTGGCCCATCAATAATTTTTTATTGCATATATCCTAGTTTGACAAATCTTGATCATGCTTACTGCATGTATATAAGAACATCTTAAACGAATAAAATAATATGATACAAGCATAGCAATACGATAAAGAACATTTAGGACAATGCTAAGTTAAAGTAGTAACATGATAGTAATTACATGAATATTAGTGATGTCATTATGGTAAACTTAATTGATTAGCTATATTCAAAAACATGATATAATCATTGGGCTAACAAAGGAGAAGGATGTTGGTTTGATATAGAGCTCGGCTAGAGGGAGAAATCAAGATTAGGATTTTTTTCTTTTCTTTACTGCAACCTATTACTCCTATATATATGAAGGGAAGAAATTTGGGTCGGGTCCTGGTTTAAGTCTTGGGTTGTTGAAAAGTCAAAGAGAGAATAATAAATTTAGAGGAGCTTTGGCTTTGCTTGTGTGTTGGTAAGAATAGTTGGCTAAAAAAAGGACATAATAATGGTTGTAACTTTGGGTTTGGTCAAAGTAATGGAAGGTTTGGACTTGACTATATAAGGATGGAAATTTTTTTTATTAGGCTTAAACCCCCAAAATAGGTAGCACAAATAAATATGATTAATCCTATATGGTCTTTAGACCCAACAATAATAGCATTACAATGGAAATGTAAGGCCAAAATAATTAACTATTTTACCAATAGGCGAAGAGGCCCAATATACGCAATACCTTAGAGTCCACATTATTTAATATATTATAACTACTTAGAAAAATATGTTTATTTGATTATTGAAATAAAGTACGACATACACCCATAAAATTGATCGACATGGACGTCTTTGGACACATCACATGACTACATGGGCTAGAATTTGGTTTGGGTCCAATTCAACTAGTTTAGCACAACTGACTCTCCTAAAAGTCATAGTCTTAATAATTAAATAATTAAAGTCTATAAGGGTTAAGTCGCAACTTTGACTGATTTTTCTAGTTGGGACATAGCTATAGCCACGCCTTCCCTACCATTGCTAAAATACTAGACAAAGCACACAACTACCCTAGTCATGCCAAAATTTCTAGTCGATATGCATCTCAAACTTAACCATGACTTAAGCCTTATATATATATATATAGTATTAGGCTAGTATAAATATAATCATATATATACAAAATTATATTTTATACCTATTTGGCTGTACAACATCCTAAAATAAATTCAAACTAATTCTACTAAGTCATGGCAACCTAATATGGCTCTGCCAAGTGGTTTTGGCTAGGTTACCGAATATATTTTTTAATCAAATCGAGCTCGAAAAGTCAATCCATGAGTCCCTTGTGCCATTTGTAAATAAATAGCACACGAGAACTCGATTGAGTGGCATACCCTTGGCACGTGTGTCGTAGGCTTAAAATGGGTCAAAAT
>JANAVB010004800.1:3426115-3431115 GCA_029216955.1 Iris pallida
GAAAATAATATATTTTATTTATTAGTAAAATACTAATGCTCATAGGCTTATGAGACGTAATGTGGCATTTTATTGGCGCACTTTGTACTTAGCACGTCAGCATCGTCGCTAGGCGCATAGTGTGCTTAAGTTGCGCTCATTGCGCGAGCCACTTGTGCGGCCAGACGTGCTGCCAGGTTACGCAGGCTAGGTTGCGCGGTCAGGTCGCGCGACCAGGAGCGCTGCCAGGTTGCACGACCAGGAGCACTGCCAGGTTGTGCGGCCCAGGTTGCGCGACCAGGTGCGAGCCCAGTGGCGTGCCCAGTTGCGCGCACAGGTGCATGCTCAGTTGCGCAGGTGGCGCAGGTGGCACAAGTGGCTCAGTGCGCATACTGCGTGCAGTGTGCAAGACGTACGGGGTACGCGATTGGTACAACTTGCTTCAGATCGTGCCTGTGCATGATCCGAGCGATTACTACACGTTCGGAGTGGTTATTACCATGTTTCGAATGTTGTGCTAACCGGGCAGTTACTACTCGGGCCTATAAAAGGTCTCTTCTCTCTTACATGCAAAGTTCACAAAGCTTATATAGAGAGTTATGAAAGTTTACAAGTGTTTCTTAACACAAGTAAACAGAGGCTGTGAGAGAGAAGAGAAGCTTTGCACCAGCGTTGCTTTTATACGGGAGTCCGTGTACGATCCGAGGAGTCAGAAGAGCAGAAGTGTTCCAAAGTTCTCTAACGAACTTACTGGTTCCTGGAGGCTATTCATGTGGGGCGAATATAGCTTTAAGCAACGGTGATTATTCACTCCAGCAGGCCATCTTCCATCTTTTGCCTGTCATCTTCTTCGCTGCTGTGGATTACGAAATCCTTTTAGGTTCTCGTAATATCATATGTTGTTGTAACGAGATCTTCGTTAAACTTGCACAACCTTCCTAGAAGTGTTGCGTTGGAACATTGTTCTTACAATTGTTTCATCTTCTCAGTTTTTTATCGAAAAATTGTGCCCCGGCAATAACATTCTCAAAGCTATATTGCTACGATGGAAAACTTTAATTCTTTACTCCTCAATACTGACTTTTGTAAGTTAGAAAAGTTTGATGGAGAGCATTATCAAGTCTGGAAGAGGAAGGTTTATCTCACTCTTCAACTCAAAGACGTGATCACGTACTTCTTGCAGAGGAACCTACTGTTCCAGATACTGGGTCTGCTGCCGTAATCACTGCGGCTACTAAACTTCAGGCCAAGTAGAGAAGGGAGAATAGCATTTGCAGGCTGCTTATCCTGAATGCTATGGAGGATTCCCTAGTAGAATCTTACAGTAAGAAACCTATTGCCAGAGACATATGGGAGTCTCTGGAGAAACTGTACGAATATGACAAAAACAGGAGCAAGATATTTGTGGTTGAAAAATATCACAAATGGCTCTTTGAGGACGAGAAGTCCAAGCTGCCGTAGGTAAAGGAATTCCTGAAGCTACGACAGAAGCTGGAAGACGAGGAGATGTCCCTCTCCGACAAGTTTATTGTTAGAGGGATTGTCTCGAAGCTTCCCATTGGATGGAGTAAGTTCTATGCAAACATGCATAGAAAGAAGCTTGAGATCAGCCTTAAAGATCTCTTGAAAGAAATCTATATTGAGGACCAGATGCGGGCTCAACTGAAGGCGGACGCACTGTCCAAGCAATTGGCTAACGCCAATCTGGTTCATACAAAGGAACCAAGAGGAAAACATGCTGCTTCCTATAGCAAGAAGAAGGACCCTAACAATCTGAATGTGAAGGGTACTTCCTTCAAGCAAAAGAAGGCTAAGTCTCTGATTCCTTGCTTCAAGTGTGGCAAGAAGGGCCACTTCAAAAGTGAATACAAAGCAAAGACCAAGTATTCAGAGCAAGGTGAGCCTAACAAGGTATCTATGATCACTGATGTTGTTGCTATGATTGCGTAGGTCGATGCGGTGGGGACTGACTCTGACTGGTGGGTAGACACTGGAGCCACCTGGATGTCTGCTCCAGCAAGGAGTGGTTCACCACCTATACACCTACTTCTAAAGTGGTTATGGTGGCGAACCAGGCACAAGCTAAACTGCTCGGGATTGGGACGGTGGTGTTGAAGCTGACTTCTGGCAAGTCTCTGACGCTTCAAGACGTGAAGCACGTACCTGCTATCTCCAAGAACCTGATCTCAGGAGGCCTACTCTGCAACGTAGGCCTCAGGATGGACATCAATGCTGGCTAGATGGTCATGTCTATTAAGGAAACATATTTCGGGAAAATTTTTTATACCGAAGGAATGTTCAAAAGTTAGCTTGTAAATAGTCCAATATAATTAATAAAATCACTCCTTCTGCTTATACTCTTGAGTTGTGGCATAATAGGCTAGGACATGTTCATTGTAAATGAATAAACAGAATGTCTAGTCTAGGACTTATCTCCAAGTGTGGGGGTAAGGTAGAGAATTATAAAGTTTGTGCTTAAACAAAGATCACAAGGAAACCCTTTCCTCGGGTTAATCGAAGTACAGATCTTCTGGAGTTAGTACACTCCGATATCTGGGACTTCAAACAGTTCTCTACAAAGATCGGGATGAAGTATTTCATAACCTTCATCGATGACTTCTCTAAGTATGCGTTCGTCTACTTGCTGAAGGCTAAAGACGAAGCATTCGAGAAGTTCAAGGAGTTCAGAGCCGAAGTTGAGCGGCAGACTGGACAACAACTCAAAAGAATAAGAAGTGATCGAGGTGGGGAGTACAGATCTCATGAATTTGCATCGTTCTGCAAAGAATATGGAATTGTCAATGAGACTACGGCTATGTACTCTCCTCAATCAAATAGAGTAGCAGAGAGGAAGAACAGAACGTTAACAGAAATGATTAACTCAATGCTGTTGACTGCTGGCCTTCCTAAGTGCTACTGGAGAGAAGCTGTATTGACGACCACTTTTATTTTAAATAGAGTGCCTCATGCAACATCAAACGTTAATCCTTATGAACTCTGGTTCAAGGTCAGACCTAACTTGAATGTCATTCGAGTGTGGGGGTGTATGGCATATATCAAGCTTCCAGATCTGAAGATTCAGAAGCTTAGGACAAGGACTACTAAGATGATCTTCTTGGGGTATGCCGAGAAGAGTGATGCTTGGAGATTTCTTGATATTAAGTCAAATCATATCATTAAATCTCGCGACGCAGAATATTTTGAAGACAAATTTGCAAGGCACAAGAATATTGTTCTTGCGGATGTACCGAAGAACAATAAGGGTGCACAGAAAACTGAAGTCTTCAATGAAGATGTGGTCCAAGAAGATGTTATTGTTGAAACAACGATTGAACCAGAACAAGCTGAGCCATCAGCTAAATGTGTGAGGAGGCCGAAGGACTTCGGAAGTGACTTTGTCACCTATCATGTGGAAGCAGATCCGCTTACCTATGATGAGGCGATGAAGACCAGAGACACGATTTTCTGGAAGGAGGCGATTGACAATGAAATTAATTCCATCACCTCAAATAACACTTGGGTGTTGGTTGATCTTCTTGAAGGAGCGAAACCCATCGGATGCAAATGGATCTTCAAGAAGAAGATGAAAGCAGACGAAACTATTGATAAGTTCAAGGCTAGGTTGGTAGCCAAGGGGTTTTCTCAGAAGCAGAGAATTGACTATTTTGACACGTATGCTCCAGTAGCCCGGATGACCACCATCAGAATGTTGATTGCTCTCGCAGCAATACATAAGATGGTGATACATTAGATGGATGTGAAAAAGGCTTTCCTAAATGGCAAGCTGACCGAAAAGATTTACATTCAACAGCCAGAGGAATTTGTTGTCAAGGGTCTTGAAGACAAAGTCTGCAAGTTGGTGAAATCTTTGTACGGTCTTAAACAGGCTCCAAAGATGTGGCATGAGAAATTTGACAAAGTTATAAGGTTAAATGGCTACATGGTCAGCGAGACGGATAAGTGTATTTATACGAAGTTCGCTGATGGAAGAGGTGTGATCGTTTGTCTGTACGTGGACGGCATGCTTATCCTAGGTACGGATATGGGTTGTGTCACTGAGACAAAAAAATTCATCTCGAACAAGTTCAGTATGAAGGACTTGGGGGAAGCTGATGTGGTCTTAGGGATCAAGATCATCCGGACAGACACTGGACTAGCACTGTCATAGTCTCATTATATTGAGAAAATGATCACTCGTTATGGGTATCGGGATCTTCCAGGGATCAATACGCCGTACAGGTGTGATCTGAAGCTGAAGCCTAATTCAGGAGAAAGCGTCAGGCAGCTGGAGTATGCAAGCATAATTGGAAGTTTGATGTATGCTACTACTGCCACAAGGCCTGACATAGCTTTTGCCGTAGGAATGCTGAGTCGTTTCATGAGCAACCCAGGTATTAAATACTGGAAAGCTGTAAAATGGGTTATGAGATATCTCAAGAAGACTCAGACATATGCACTGTACTACAGCGAAGATCCGTCGGTAGTGGAAGGCTTCAGTGATGCCAACTGGTGCTCAGAGGTGGAGAGCGAGAGATCCACAGGTGGATTCATTTTCACAATGGATGGAGCTGCTATATCGTGGAAGTCGAAGAAGCAGACTATGCTCTCGCGGTCATCCATGGAATCTGAGTTCTTTACACTTGATACCGCAGTCGAGAAAGCAGAATGGCTTCGGGAGCTCATGTATGATCTTCCAGTGGTTGGGGCACAAATACCGACAATACCGATATACTACGAAAACCAGGCGACTACGGCGGTGGCATCAAATGACCGCTTCAACGGAAAGAAGATGACTGTGAGGTTGAAGCACATGGCAGTACACGATCTTATCAAGAGAGGTGTTATTGTAGTGATTGATGTTCAGAGTCAGGAGAACCTGGCGGATCCGTTCACCAAGGGCCTCAAGCGCCAGCTGGTCGATGACACAGCTTGTAAAATGGGCTTGAAGGCATTCTGATATTGTATTATTGTATTCCTACCATAAAGTTTTATGCTAATAGTTTAAAGAGAAATCTACTAGG
>JANAVB010004800.1:3436115-3486115 GCA_029216955.1 Iris pallida
GTCATGGGATGAAGGCTTGGGTATCAGGCTTTCTTTTGGGAGTTTGCTAGGGTTTTATTTTATATATATATATATATATATATATATATATATATATATATATATATATATATATATATATATATATGTCACGCGCCAGTACCGAAATACGGAGACGGACTAGGCCAGCTACTCCATATGAGGTACGCAACGTTATACGGCGATCGTGGCTGTCGAGAGACTAGGGGGTACATGCTATAATCAAGTCTCCTATGGTCCCACAGAGTTCTATGTCTCAATCAATCAAGTCACATCAGCAATGAAATGAACATTAAAGATAAAGCAGTAAGGCGTCCCTGACGCTTCATCAAAATGATCATGAAAGACTAGCTTTATAATTTAGCTATCTCAGAGAGTCAGGTGTACAAGATTATATACAGCTGCAGTCTGTTTAGTTACAATTATGTACTGACACAAAATATCGAGTAATCCGGCTAACAGGTGCCGGTGGCTAAACGCCGCAAAAGTATAAGCAGGAGTGGTGGAGAAGAAACCCACTCGAGTCCCCGAACCGCCATGCTCCTAGTATGCACCATGGATGTCAGGGAGGAAGATCGTGTCCTCCGGCTCTGCTACGAGATCTGGCCAAACAAAACCAGCGGGGTCAGCCCCGAATAGCAAGTACCGCCAAAGGGGCACAAGAGTTAAGATTAAAAACCCAGATAATAGAATGATTGATAATAGTAATACTTATGCAACTATTATAGGGTAGCACAACATCCTCGAACCCATATGGCACCCTTACAACCAAACAAGGACAAAAGGTGCCGCATGGAGTCGGGACGTGTCGTACTCTATAACTTTCACATAAGTTAAAAAGGTATAAACAATAAAATCTCCTGATCGTGACTTCGGTCGATAGCCTATTGCAGCACAATAACCAACCCAACAATCAAACAAGAACATGGGTTGGATCATGTACCATGATAGACCATGTTCCTCAGTCATTCACAGAAGTAGCACTACACAACCAGAATATGTCTTCCGTTCATAACTTCGGTCCATAGCCTATCATAGTACGATAACCAACCCAACAATCAAACAAGAACATGGGTTAGATCACGTACCATGACAGTCCGCTTCCCTCAGTTATTCACGGAAGGTAAGAGGATACAAGCAAGTCGTTTTCACGGCCAATCAAGTCTACGAGTTTCTAGTGGGACGAGGTTATCCTCGCGTCATGTTATTAGAAAATCCTCAGATCGTATCTTTCCAGCAAGGCTAGCCCACCCAGGGGTTCGCGTAGACAGGTATGATTGAGCACAGGTCCCTCGCAAGGCCACCTTGCTAAAGCATATAATATATAGCAAGAATTAATCGGATACAGTCATCCACTCGTTGCAGATGACACAGTATCCGTGGAGACCAGCCGGCGCGTCAAGACAATATCTCAAGGCGGCTGGTGTAACACGATCTCGGGATTTTGCCCTCTCCATGCATCTAGTATATTTAGTTGCCTAGTTTAACCCTAGGTGAAATCTTGGACTCACATGCTGTGGCCTGCATGATTATCCTCCTAAAGTCGTATCTTAGTACGAGTACCCCAAAGAGGATCCATGTCAATCAGTATGTCAACATGTTCTATCCTCCTTAGTGTAATGCATCATTGCAAATACGCCACGTGGAGTTACGAGTCATTTGTCGAACATAAACAAGAACTAGAATATTCAGGTACATGTATCAGGAAGGTACACTTTGTTCTCCGGGGTCACATTAGTGCTCATATCATGCTCGTGACAAAAGGCGTAAGGATATAAAATGGGCATATAATATCTAATAAAATATCAAAAGCGTACGCACAAAAACATGTACGCTCAAGGGGTGAAAAGTCACGCAGGCTCACTCAAGGCAGCGTGCGTGAAAAGTCACGCAGACTCAAGGGAAGAGCTGCGTGAAAAGTCACGCAAGCTCAAGGAGAGAGCTGCGTGAAAAGTCACGCAAGCTCAAGGAGGGAGCTGCGTGAAAAGTCACGCAAGCTCAAGGAGGGAGCTGCGTGAAAAGTCACGCAAGCTTAAGGAGAGAGCTGCGTGAAAAGTCACGCAAGCTCAAGGAGGGAGCTGCGTGAAAAGTCACGCAAGCTCAAGGAGGGAGCGGCGTGAAAAGTCACGCAAGCTCAAGGAGAGAGCTGCGTGAAAAGTCACGCAAGCTCAAGGAGGGACACACTTCCAGCAGGAAGCGTGCTCAAACAGGAGCACACTGTTCATTGTCTTCTCCAAACAGCAAGAACACCATGGCTGAACCCAAACTTCAAAGCATCATAACTTGGCCATCCGAACTCCAAATCCAGATTTCTAAAGTTCCAACTTGGGTGAAACTGAATGCTCTTCCACATGGAAGCATCAAAAACCCATAAAATCCAACTAAAGTAGATCAAACCATACAAAATCCGAAAATGATTAAAACCTAGATCTACAAAAATCAAAGCTTCAAAATAGAAATTTCCAAGTTCTAAACTAGTATAGATTGAGAAGAAGAACATGTTTTGGCAAATAGTTTTGTAAGAAATCAATGACAAAATTATGGATCCATCTCTTGAGCAAGTTGGTACTTGCCTTGGTTGGTGGAGGAAGTAAATGAGAGGAAGTAAATGAGAGGAGAGAGAATGAGATGAGTTATATATAAAGATCTTGGACCTATGGGTTCATGATGAACCAAAGGGTTCATGATGAACCATTGGTGAACCAAGAATGGGTTACCCAAATGAGCCAAAACTGTAGGCCCAAATGCAGAAAATAAATTAGGAAATAATATTTTGTCGAATATTTTTAGAAAATGCATGAAGAAATACAGCATAATAAATATAGTATAAATACAAGGTAAATACAATTTATCGGTTTACGTATTAAAATACGTATTCCAGGATTGGAGAGTGACATCTCTACCCTTCTTAGAAAAATTCTGTCCTCGGAATTCTAGCCAAGACAGGATAGTGAAATCAGGGCAAGCAAGACACAATCATATATACGTTAACTATCATAGCAGTTATTATCGTACATCATAAAGTGCAAAACAAGCAGGTGCAGATAAGCATAGAATCGTGTCAATAAGGTGCAAAAATATACCTTATTAGTCAAACAAATGCGGATACCGAGATCTGATCTCGTCCTCGCGCTCCCAGGTTGACTCTCCCGAAGAGTGATGGTTCCAAGAAACACGGACAAGGCTTATCGTCCGATTCTTGAGTACCTTCTCTCGCGGTCTAAAATAGATACGGGTTGTTCCTCGTAAGTTAGGTCGGTACCAGCGACTAACTCAGAATGATCGAGGACATGACTCGGATCCGAGACATACCCACGTAATTGGGACACATAAAACACATCATGTATGCCAGTTAACGAAGGCGGAAGGGCAAGTCGATAAGCCACATCGCCTACCCGAGCGAGAATCTTAAAAGGCCCAACGTATCTTGGACTAAGCTTTCCTCGGGTTCCAAATCTGATGATACCCCGAGTAGGCAAAATCCGCAGAAACACTTGGTCGCCAACTCTGAACTCTAGAGGCCTACGATGCTGATCTGCCCAATGATGATGTCGGTCCTGTGCAACTCGAAGGCGCTCTCTGACCAACTTAACTATCTCCATAGTCTGCGTGATCATCTCTGGTCCCAACAACTTCCGTTCCCCGACGTCGTCCCATGCCAAAGGGGACCTGCACTTCCTTCTGTACAATGCTTCGAACGGGGCCATCTGAATGCTAGCCTGATAGCTGTTGTTATAGGAGAACTCCACTAGATGAAGGTGATCCTCCCAAGATCTGCCAAAATCTAAGGTACACGCTCGTAGCATATCTTCTAATGTCTGAATGGTTCTTTCTGATTGACCGTCGGTTTGTGGATGATAAGCAGTACTGAATCTTAACTTGGTTCCCAAACTTTGGTGTAAGCTCCGCCAAAAATGGGAAGTAAACCGCGTATCCCGATCTGATACTATACTAACTGGAACACCGTATTGCCTTACTATCTGCTTCATGTACATTTCTGCTAACTGCTCAGTAGTCTGTCCAACTTGGAAGGGAAGGAAATGAGCGACCTTCGTGAGTCGATCTACTATTACCCAGACTGCATTCTTGCCAGCCGGGGATCTAGGTAAACCGGTCACGAAATCCATCGTGATGTGCTCCCATTTCCATTATGGGATAGGAAGCGGCTGTAGCAACCCTGCTGGTCTCTGCTGCTCGGCTTTCACCTGCTGACATACCAGACACTTGGATATAAATCTCGCTATCTCTCTTTTCATGCCATTCCACCAAAAGTACTGCCTGATATCTCGATACATCTTCGTTCCTCCTGGATGAATGGAGTAAATAGAACTATGAGCTTCGGACATAACTTCTTGCCGAAGGTCTCCACTCGGTACACAGAGTCTGTTTCCAAACCTGAGCGTACCATCTTTATGAATCACTAACTCCTTCCTACGGCCTGATTCACACTCCGACCGCAACTTCTGAATCTGTGGATCTCCTGCTTGTGCTGCCCTTATCCTCTCTACTAAGGTTGACTGAATCTGCATACTGGTCATTCTTCCTATATCCCTTGGCAAAACTACTTCGATTCCCATACTCTGAAGGTCTTCTAGAATATACTTCTGCGAGGTCAAGATAAAGGCACTGTCTCTCCTACTCAGTGCATCTGCAACTATATTCGCCTTGCCTGGATGATACTGAAGATCTAAATCAAAATCCTTCAACAGTTCTAACCATCTTCTTTGCCTCATGTTCAAATCTCGCTGCGTGAACATGTATTTCAAACTCTTATGATCAGTATAGATCTCTACCCGATCTCCATATAAATAATGCCTCCACAACTTGAGTGAAAACACCAGAGCTGCTAACTCCAAATCGTGAGTCGGGTAATTCTTCTCATGGTCTCGAAGCTGCCGAGACGCATATGCTATCACCTTTCCGTGCTGCATCAATACACATCCAAGACCCTTCCCAGATGCGTCACAGTATACTGTAAAGCCTCTCGCTCCTACTGGAAGCGTCAAGATCGGGGCTGAGATCAATCTCTTCTTTAATTCTTCAAATGATGCCTGACAGCTAGCTGACCAAACAAACTCTACGTCCTTGTGCGTCAAACGCGTTAAGGGCGCAGAGATCTTGGCAAAGTCCGCCACGAACCTTCTGTAGTAACCAGCTAGTCCTAAGAAACTTCATACTTCTGCAACCATTCTCGGGACTGGCCAATGCTCTACGGCCTCAATCTTCTTCGGATCTACTGACACTCCTGCCCCAGAAATTATATGCCCCCGGAACGAAATGTGATCTAACCAGAATTCACACTTGTCGAGCTTCGCATAAAGTTGATGCTCCCTCAATATCTGTAAGACAGTCCTAAGATGTTTCTCATGCTCCTCTTCACTGCTGGAATAGACAAGGATATCATCTATGAACACCACCACAAATTTATCCAAACATGGCAAAAAGATGCGGTTCATTAAATCCATGAATACTGCGGGGGCGTTGGTTAGTCCAAAGGGCATTACTAAAAACTCATAATGCCCATATCTAGATCTGAATGCTGTCTTCGGTATGTCATGCTCCCGGACTCTTACTTGATAGTATCTTGACCGAAGATCGATCTTGGAAAAGACGCTGGCCTTGCTCAACTGGTCAAACAGGTCATCAATCCTTGGTAGTGGGTACTTATTTTTCACTGTTACTGCATTCAGCTTGCGGTAGTCGATGCACATCCTCGTCGACCCATCCTTCTTGGGAACTAGAATCACTGGCGCGGCCCAGGGCGATTTACTGTCTCGGATAAATCCCTTAGACTTCAACTCTTCTTCATGTTGATACAACTTATCCTGTTATGACGGCGACATTCTGTAAACTCTGTCTGCAATAGGCCTCGTTCCAGGGTTCAACTCAATGCTAAATTCTACCTCTCTGACTGGGGGTATCCCTGGGAGCTCATCAGGGAAGACGTCGAGAAAATCTTCGACCACTCTCGGAATCTGTCCTGGCTCTGACACTGCTGCTGAGATAACGTCTCCGGCCTGATTCTTCAAGGTTCGAGTAAAGATGAACTGCTCCATCCTAGGAACGCTGAATATGACCCTACCTCCTCTACAATCAATTGTCGCATGACTGTCTCTCAACCAGTCCGTGCCAAGAACGACATCAAAATTCTCCATAGGGAATTCAATCAATGATGCGGGCAATAAATGCCCACACACCTCTACCGGACATGAAAAGCGCACCCTGCTAACTTCCACGAGCCCATTACCGGTGAGTATATCCATCCTCTCCGGCAAGGCCTCAAACTCTAATCTAATCCGTGTAGCATATTGTGCAGAGATGAATGAATGAGTAGCGCCTGAATCAAATAATGCTACAGCGGGAAATGAGGTGACGAGAATTTTACCTGCCACCATGTCACTAGACGCTAGAGCCTCTCCCAAGGTCAATATGAGAGCCTGGCCCCGCGGAGCCCCTTGTTACGGCCTTCTTCGACCAGGTTGTTGCTGCCTCCGAGGGCCTTCGGCTTTCTGTGCCTGGCGGAACATCTGAGCCTGCGTTGGTAGACGCTGGGCTAGGGGCCTTAATGCTAATACTGGCCCTCCACTAGGGGTTGCCACCGGAGCTGGCAATGCTGGAAACTGTTGAGCTGGCCCTTCTGGCCTCTGCATCACAGGACAAGTGGAGATACGGTGGTCTGAACTACCACACCTCAAGCATAAGCCATTCGCTGACCGACGCACCTCCCTCGTGTGCCCTGCCTTCCCACAGAATGTACAGCCCTGGGGTGCTCCCTGACGCTGTTGTTGGTTCCTCGGCTGCTGATGCCGAACTGGCGCTGTATTAGTTGACACGGCCGTCCTCCGCGGCGCTCCTACATCATGAATACGTACACCGGGTGCTGGTGTCGATGTTTGCTGCATTGCTCCTCCTCCAACCTGGGAATGAGATCTCTTCTGACCTCCTGTCCTCGATGCCAACCTCTGCTGGGTAAGCTCGTGCCTCCGGGCTGTCGTCAAAACAGCGTCAAACGTCTGGTAGTCGTGCCCTTCCACAAGCTGTAACAGTTCCAAATGAAGTCCCTGCTGGAACCTTATAGCTTTCTCTGGCTCCGTTGCCACCATTGCTGGTGCAAAACGGCACAATCTGCAGAACTCTGCTGCATACCCATCTACGGTCTTGCCTGCTTGCTTGAGACTGATGAACTTCTGCTGGAGCTCATATCAAGCTACTTCGCCAAAATACTTGGCCTTGAATATGTCGCTGAAGGTGGTCCAACGAACAGGGCATCTTGCACCAACTTCTTCTGATGCCCACCAGTCGCGGGCAAGATCCTGAAGTACCAATTTGACCTGATCAACCTTCTCATCATCTGGAACCTTGGCTGCCACAAGAATGGCTTCAATGTCTTGAATCCATGCATCCGCAGTGATGGCATCCTCCGTGCCATCAAAATACCTCGGGTTCAAGCGACGAAACCTTCCTGATGCTCCCGAGTCAGCCCCGACACTCCTCTCAAGAGCTAACTGAATCCCTTGGTTCAGCAACACGTTCTGCTCCTGCTGCTGAGTCTGTTGCTGTTTGTTAGTGACAAGAAACCCCCGGATGATCTCCAGGAGTGCTACGGCGTCTGGTACTGCCGTCGCTGCTGGTGCTGCAGGAGTTTCAATAACCTGCGGCTGTACTGCCTCTGGTTCTACTTCTGCTTGTGCCTGCCCTGGGGAAGGTTCTCTCCCCTGTTGCTGCCCAGTCGAGCCATGTTCTTGCTGCTCTTCCTTATGGGCCTCACCCGCTACTGAGAATGAAGCACCCCTATAGAGAAAGATATAAGATTATCAAGTCCGGACGAAAAAGATTTCGAGGATGCAAGTCAGGTTAGAGATCAAGGCAAGGACAGAGAATTCGAAACAGAATTTCAAGGGGAACAAGTTTTGATTGAGACTCCTAATAATTCACAATACCCCACAAGTCTGAAAATCAGACCTGCATGGGCCACCACTAAAACCTTGTCACGCCCCAGTACCGAAATACGGAGACAGACTAGGCCAGCTACTCCATATAAGGTACGTAACGTCATACGGCGATCGTGGCTGTCGAGAGACTAGGGGGTACATGCTACAATCAAGTCTCCTATGGTCCCACAGAGTTCTATGTCTCAATCAATCAAGTCACATCAGCAATTTAATGAACATTAAAGATAAAGTAGTAAGGCGTCCCTGATGCTTCATCAAAATGATCATGAGAGACTAGCTTTATAATTTAGCTATCTCAGAGAGTCAGGTGTACAAGATTATACACAGCTGCAGTCTGTTTAGTTACAATTATGTACTGACACAAAATATCGAGTAATCCGGCTAACAGGTGCCGGTGGCTAAACGCCGCAAAAGTATAAGCAGGAGTGGTGGAGAAGAAACCTACTCGAGTCCCCGAACCGCCATGCTCCTGGTATGCACCAAGGATGTCAGGGAGGAAGATCGTGTCCTCCGGCTCTGCTACGAGATCTGGCCAAACAAAACCAGCGGGGTCAGCCCCGAATAGCAAGTACCGCCAAAGGGGCACAAGAGTTAAGATTAAAAACCCAGATAATAGAATGATTGATAATAATAATACTTATGCAACTATTATAGGGTAGCGCAACATCCTCGAACCCATATGGCACCCTTACAACCAAACAAAGACAAAAGGTGCCGCATGAAGTCGAGACGTGTCGTACTCTATAACTTTCACATAAGTTAAAAAGGTATAAACAATAAAATCTCCTGATCATGACTTCGGTCGATAGCCTATCGCAGCACAATAACCAACCCAACAATCAAACAAGAACATAGGTTGGATCATGTACCATGATAGACCATGTTCCTCAGTCATTCACAGAAGTAGTACTACACAACCAGAATATGTCTTCCGTTCATAACTTCGGTCCACAGCCTATCATAGTACGATAACCAACCCAACAATCAAACAAGAATATGGGTTGGATCACGTACCATGACAGTCCGCTTCCCTCAGTTATTCACGGAATGTAATAGGATATAAACAAGTCATTTTCACGGCCAATCAAGTCTACGAGTTTCTAGTGGGACGAGGTTATCCTCGCGTCATGTTATTAGAAGATCCTCAGATCGTATCTTTCCAGCAAGGCTAGCCCACCCAGGGGTTCGCGTAGACAGGTATGATTGAGCACAGGTCCCTCGTAAGTCCACCTTGCTAAAGCATATAATATATAGCAGGAATTAATCGGATACAGTCATCCACTCGTTGCAGATGACACAGTATCTGTGGAGACCAGCCGGCGCGTCAAGACAATATCTCAAAGCGGCTGGTGTAACACGATCTCGGGATTTTGCCCTCCCCATGCATCTAGTATATTTAGTTGCCTAGTTTAACCCTAGGTGAAATCTTGGACTCACATGCTGTGGCCTGCATGATTATCCTCCTAAAGTCGTACCTTAGTACGAGTACCCCAAAGAGGATCCATGTCAATCAGTATGTCAACATGTTCTACCCTCCTTAGTGTAATGCATTATTGCAAATACGCCACGTGGAGTTACGAGTCATTTGTCGAGCATGAACAAGAACTGGAACATTCAGGTACATGTATCAGGAAGGAACACTTTGTTCTCCGGGGTCACATTAGTGCTCATATCATGCTCGGGACAAAAGGCGTAAGGATAATATAAAATGGGCATATAATATCTAATAAAATATCAAAAGCGTACGCACAAAAACACGCACGCTCAAGGGGTGAAAAGTCACGTAGGCTCACTCAAGGCAGCTTGCGTGAAAAGTCACGCAGGCTCACTCAAGGCAGCGTACGTGAAAAGTCACACAGACTCAAGGGAAGAGCTACGTGAAAAGTCACGCAAGCTCAAGGAGAGAGCTGCGTGAAAAGTCACGCAAGCTCAAGGAGGGAGCTGCGTAAAAAGTCACGCAAGCTCAAGGAAGGAGCTGCGTGAAAAGTCACGCAAGCTCAAGGAGAGAGCTGCGTGAAAAGTTACGCAAGCTCAAGGAGGGAGCTGCGTGAAAAGTCACGCAAGCTCAAGGAGGGAGCTGCGTGAAAAGTCACGCAAGCTCAAGGAGAGAGCTGCGTGAAAAGTCACGCAAGCTCAAGGAGGGACACGCTTCCAACATGAAGCGTGCTCAAATAGGAGCACACTGTTCACTGTCTTCTCCAAACAGCAAGAACACCATGGATGAACCCAAACTTCAAAGCATCATAACTTGGCCATCCGAACTCCAAATCCAGATTTCCAAAGTTCCAACTTGGGTGAAACTGAATGCTCTTCCACATGGGAGCATCAAAAACCCATAAAATCCAACTAAAGTAGATCAAACCATGCAAAATCCGAAAATGATTAAAACCTAGATCTACAAAAATCAAAGCTTCAAAATAGAAATTTCCAAGTTCTAAACTAGTATAGATTAAGGAGAAGAACATGTTTTGGCAAATAGTTTTGTAAGAAATCAATGACAAAATTATGGATCCATCTCTTGAGCAAGTTGGTACTTGCCTTGGTTGGTGGAGGAAGTAAATGAGAGGAAGTAAATGAGAGGAGAGAGAATGAGATGAGTTATATATAAAGATCTTGGACCCATGGGTTCATGATGAACCAAAGGGTTCATGATGAACCATTGGTGAACCAAGAATGGGTTACCCAAATGAGCCAAAACTGTAGGCCCAAATACAGAAAATAAATTAGAAAATAATATTTTGTCGAATATTTTTGGGAAATGCATGAAGAAATACAGCATAATAAATATAGTATAAATACAAGGTAAATACAATTTATCGGTTTACGTATTAAAATACGTATTCCAGGATTGGAGAGTGACAATATATATATATATATATATATATATATATATATATATATATATATATATATATATATATATATATATATATACACACTAAATAATATATGTATGGATATATATACTCTCCATTCCATATATATGGGAAAAATCTCCAGGCTCTATTATTATTAATGGTGATACCTACTACTAATAGTAATTTCTAGTTTTCATGCTACTAACAATATTATTAATATTAAGTTAACACTATGTCAGACACTGCCCGAAGACCCTGTAGGACCGTTGAGCACCTCTAGAGGGGGGTGAATAGAATGTGTGCATGTGCAGCAGAAATAGCACCACTTTAAAAAAATAGATTATAAACTATGACAGATATGAAAGACAGTAAATTAGATACAGTAATCAAGAGATAGAAGATCAAACTCGTGAATACCGTGATATATACTGGTTTTTCTCAGAAAGGACTAATCCAGTCGTGAGTACTCTTGTCCGCTGTTAATCCACTATTCACAAGCTAAATGAGAGCTTGCCATCTCTTTACAACATCGTGCCTTGGTGACGAGCGCACGACCGACTCCAACAAATTTGAACATGAAAACTGTAATATTTTCAAAATTGCGACCTCTTTACAACTCTTTGAACCAAAGACTCTAAATCGAACAAAATGTTACTGGCTTTGGCTAAGAGTGATATAGGCGAGATTTGAAAGATTTAGAGCGATGAAAACACTTAGGAAGAGATAGCGAGAAGAGTGAATGAGTGATTATAAATGTAAAAATTCTTCTCTATTTATAGTATTTTTTGACCGAACTCGGACCTAATTCGGGCTGAGTTCGGATGCTAAAATATCGCCTTCGAACGTTGCATATAGATTTGGGAGGAACATAATTTCAAAATCCATAGGCCGAACTCGGTCAGAGTTCTGACCGAATTTTTTTGAGTCAGAATAGGATTTGCATTGGCCAAATTGCATAGGTTTAAGTTCTTTTGGATATGTGGGGTTCTTTTAGGATAGATAGGTAGATAGGTAGGCTTTTAGTTTTGTGGACTGAGAAAGACCTAAGCCAGTAATATTACGAACGATCTCACATTCTATATTTCCTAGACTCAATAAACGTTTAAAATACATAAGAAAATATAAAATGACTCGATCTGGATTCCGATACAATCTTGTCTGGATGACGATGCAATGTTCCTCGTAGATGTAGGTATAGACGTAGTACATTCTTTGGTATTGATTTCATTAACCTGTAACACTTATAGTACTTCGTATATTTTGCGTATCGACTTAAGTTATCGTTGATTATCAAAATCAGGTGTGACCATTTTAGCCAATAGGCCAACAATTTTCTCCATTTTGATAATTGACGAACTTGAGCCTATACCAAAATATAACTAATATGTAACTTTGAAATGATATACCTGACTTGTCGCAGAAATGTATCGTAAAATTTTTGGTATTGCTCTTCTCCTCCTTTGTCATGTACGCAAAATGTGTAGCTCATCCGTAATATGTGAACCCAACAATTTAACACAGACAAAGAAACAGAACAAGTAATATCCATATTTAACAAGTCATAACTCAGTAGAACTAGTAGCAGTGTAAATGAACTAAAGCTTAAATAGCATGAACTAGAATATAATTGAAAGGAAATACAACTAAAATCCAAATGCATAAACCCATAACTGAAAGAGTTTATGACTGCTACATAAGTCCAACTAAAGAAAAAGAAACTAGTACAAAGTGCATGACAACATAGATCATCATCAGCAAACTAGAATCATGCAACTTTAAACCGAAAAGCCAAATCACATCTGAGTATCATCATCGACTAGAGGAACAGGCGGCTGAGGATCGAAGTAAGCTGTAGTCGGTCAAAGTATCCGAAAGTGGTCAGATCATCAAACCCCGGTCCGTCGAAACCAAGATGATGGATAATCGGAATAGAAGCTGAAGGATGATGCGTCAAACTCCAGTACAGATCAGCAATGCCATTCCTCAAGATCTGAGCCTGAGAGGTATGGCAGAACTCAGCATCGACATAGCTCTGATGACGTTGTCCTGAGAGAGTGATAAAGTCATCGAAGCGTTGATAGAACTGAGGATCAAATCCTGGAGCAGGAACAGCAGGGGAAGGAGCAGGAGCGTCTGAATTAGCATGAGCATCAGCAGGAGCAGCACCGGGTAGAGGTGGAGGTAGAGGAAATCTCCTATACCTAGTCAGCTTAGAATATGACCCAGAGATAGGACATGAATCAAGGTTAATTTCAAATCTCCTAAAAATGACTGCTAGATGTATGGGGTAAAAGAGGTTGCGCCCCACTCTCCTATAACTAATCATCCAAGCCATGAATGTCTTAGGGACAGAGAAATGAACACTGAAGTGAATGTAGTACATGGTAGACATCTCGAAAAAGGTAATCTCATCAATAGATCCCTTTTTGGGAAGCAAAGCAGAGTTGACAAAATGATGCAACTCATAGAAGTTATGATTAAGGTGCTTTGCATACAGCCTACAGCCCCGAGGGATTGGGTTAGGATGACACATTGCGGCCTTAAGGGAATCAAAGGTAACTTCTGGGGGAAATTAAACACGGTGAATCTCGACTAAAACTTTGCCGACGTCCGACATATAAAAATATTCACTAAGGTCAGTAGAGTTGAATTCAATCTGTTTACCACCGACACAAGAGTAGATACTACTGTCGTCTTTTATTTGCATGTTGGAGTAAAACATATGAACGACATTATCAAAGATATCACTAGAAGTTTCAAAGAAATCTCTGAGACCTAAATTTTCAAAAGTCGAGGCGTACTCCGAGAAGATAGTAAAGTTGACAAATCGTCCGGGGCAAATTTCTCGATAGCGAAAAGCGTCAAACCATGAGTCTGCTATTTCCAAAGACGGAAATAAGGTCGTGTCATATTTTTCTTCGCCAGTAGGGCAAGCAGGACTGAACACGTTGGTGGGTTCGTCTTCAGAGGTAGAAAACAAAGCCGTAGACTCTCCTTTAATTTTCATAAAAAGTTTAGGAGCCATAGAATTTGGAAAAGGAGAAGGATGAAGATATACCTAAAAGAGAATAGAGAAAGGAGGAGAGGTCACCTTATTGAGCTTTTTAGACCTAAGGAGATAGGAGTTTGGAGCTTGGAAGAGGTAGAAGAGGAAGGTAGGATTTGAGTTTTCGTTCTCTGATGGAGAAGTAAGATGAAGAAGATGGGTTTAAAAAGGAGTTAGGGCCGACTATGCTGTTCTGGAAAGTTGAATCGACGCCAATCGAACTCGGCCCGAACACGGTCCAAGTTTTGCCTGAGTTCGACCACTTGTTTTTTTATTTTATTTTATGCATAATGCATAATAAATAGACTTAATAACTTCTAATTCTTCAATTTAGTAATATCTATTACTTTGGGTTAGCTGTAGGGGCCGGATCCCAGCTAGTGATAGTCTGAAAACACTTGGTGTAGAAACGAAATATAAAGTGCTATACTCTAGAGGGGGGTGAATAGCGTAGGTAGCAGAAAATTAGCTATTAAAAATTGTTAGCAGTAAGATCACAGAATATATATAACATATATGTAAATGAAAAGTAGAGAACAAAGAGCAAACACAAACACAAAGATGCATATTGGTTTTCCTCTTGTGAGGAGTAGTCAAGTCGGAAGAACTCTAGCTTCCAGTTAAAATCCACCATGGAAAAATTCCACACGTTTTCATGCGAATTCTTGCAACTTCTACAACGCGATCTTTGATCCGAAGTACTCGACAAACTTCAATTGTGAAGTATCTTTCTTCAATCAAGCCTCTGATTACAATCACTCTGAAACTTCTAGACCGTACTACAATGGCAAATCGACTAGAGGATTGTAACTGGCTTGGGATTTGAAAATGAAAAGCTTAGAACACTTTGGAAGAACGTATTAGGCTTAAAGAGAAGAGAAGAGAAGAGAGAGAGAGAGGTTAAAATGATGGAAATTCTTCTCTATTTATAGGTTTTCCAAAGACAAAATTTGGGCAGAATTCTTTGAGAGAATCTCGGCAGATAGCCGTTGCATCCGTAACTATGGAAAGACCAAGTTCAAAATCCAACGTCCACTAATCGAACTCGGGGCAAATTTCCTTAGTGTTCTGTTAGGGTTTTTTTTAAATTACTTTTTGGCTTTTTGAAAAGTCAAGCAGTTAGGAGCTTTTATAAATAGGTTTATTTTCAAAACAAAGATATTTTGAAAACATTTTGGGGTAGCTTATTTGCCAGTACAACCCAGTGTACATCGTATTCCTAGACTCAATAAATTAAAAATTACATTGGTAAAGGAAATACAGACTCAATGGCAAAATAGTTTCATGTCTTGAACGGTAGCAGTAGCAGTTCTCAACAATTGTCCAAGTTGCCCTTATATCGAGACAGGGTTAGATCAATTATTAAAATTAGGTTTGACTATGACCAACGGGCCAACAATCTCCTCTATTTTGATAATTGGCAAACCTTGACCGATATAACATCTCGATCTTTGATTTAAAAAGAATCAAAATTTATAAGGTATTATTTTGTACTTGTATGTACTATTTTTTTCAAAAAAATCCTGTATCCTACAAAAGATGTTAGATCCATTTTCTCTCCTGTTGTCACTTAACAAAATAATTATAAAGAGAGAAGCTCCGCCATAATTCATGCTTAAGAGACGAACGTTGAAGAAATACAACTGTAACCACCACTTTTCTAAAACAAGGATAATTTTGAACGTTTGTAAAATTAATTATTTAATAATAGGTTTAAATCATGTTATTGATTTATTGATGAGTTTTGATTATTTTTAATATCATTAAATTAGTATTTTGTGATTTTGTCCTTTTGTTAGTGTAACCTTAGAGCTGCTTAGCCTAGAGACTAACCATGACCATGGAGGCCTAACCCATGTGATTATATTAGCTAATTACCACTTTTTAGGCTAAGGGTATTTTGGTCATTTTGTGAATTTTAAATTATTTAGGATTTTATTTAATTGGTGAATTTTAGATTATTTTAATATTATTTAAATTGATGTATTGTGATTTTGGTCATTTTTCATATTTTAATATTTTAGGAATTTTTATATTTTAATATTGATTTTATGGGATTTGTTTAGTCGGGTTTGAGTTTCGTCTCGTTCCGACTTGTGTTAGTGACCCGGGTAGTTTAGACTCTAGACGGGACCCAAGATTAGTTAGTCATGGCTCATAAATCCCACTAATTAAGTTAGTAAGATTAGACTAATCCCACTTAGTTAGATTGGTTAAATTAGAGACTTAAACTTGACCCTTTTTGACCTCAAACCTTGTCATGACTTGACCAAAATGAGACTTGTAGGGGCATCTTGGACATTTCACATTAGCTCATTAGGTCCTCCCATGGCAGCCACATAAAGCATAGGTGTCCCCCTTTCATTTCTTCTATCTTGTCTCTTTTTTTCACAAAGTGTTCTTCCCCAAATTAGAGAGCTTCCCTCTTTGATTTGATCTCCAAATACTTACATCCCTCCACCAAAACTTCCATTCAACCTTCTCATACTACCAAGGGAGGGTGCTAGCAAAGATTTGGAGCAAAGTATAAGGAGTGTCCTTTTTGGAAGATCTTCGTGTCGGAGCCGTGTCCTTGAGAGTATCATTGGAATTTTACTCCCAATAGGTAAAACCAACCCTCTAAATTGATTTTCTATGCATATTAATTAGTTTTGAATTCGTAGGATGCACCCCCATACATGTACCCCCTTTAGATTCAAGTTTGAGGCCATTTAGTGCTCTCTTGATGACTTTAGATATGTGTTTTATGTCCTACTTGATAGATCCCAAATTAGGACACTCCATGTATTTGGTTTATTGCCTAATAGGATTAATTGTATTTTAAATTCAGTTTTAGAATGGTTAGAGAGTGGATTGATCTTAGTTAGGATGGTTAGAATGAGTTTCATTTGGATACCTATGTTGGTATCCAAGTATCTTGGCTTACATGTGTTTCTTTTGTCCAAAATAATCCAAATTCGTCATAATATTCATCCACGTTTTTAATAGCCATAGCAACTTAGAATTATCATAACTTTTAGCTCAAAACTCCGATTAATCTCTTAATTTTTTTTAAAAGAACCGTATCGAAGTTAGCTTTCCAAATATATATTTTAATAAGCCAAAATCATTCTAACACTTTCTGTAAAACTATTTGAGTGTCAGCTGTCCGAAAGACAAACGTGTTTCGTTGTTTTCGCGATTTTGGGAGCTTCCGGACACGAAAATATGATCCGTTTGAAGTTTCGGAAAGCTTACACGAAGGGATACTACATACTTTAATCCTAGAATTTAGTGAAGGCCCAATTGGTACAATATTAGTTTTAAGTAGAAGAGTGACTATACGATATAGGCATTTTGTGTAACCTATGAGCCTATGTAGTATGGATATTAAGTGAATGTAGGTATCATAGGTTGTCGAGTATATGTATGATATAGTACATATATATATATATATATTATTATTAAGTTATGTCAAGTTATATATGTTAGTATGTTTGTTAGATGTTGGTTAGTAGAGGGTTAGATATGTTAGAGTTTGTTATATGTTAGTGTAAGTTATATTTGTTAGTATAAGTGTTAGTTGGATAGTAGAGGTTAATATTTTGTTAGATATTTGATATGTTATTAGATAGTTTGATGTTAGATATCTAGTATATTAGATATTGATATGTTAGTAGGTTATGTTAGTTCTAGATATTGGTATGTTAGCAAGTTAGTCACTATAGGTTATATGTTAGATATTAGTTAAGATGTTATGTTAGTACATTAGATAGTTAGTTAATTAGATATTTGAGGGATATCTTGGTATCTCATGATACCAAGTTAGTATCTTAAGGTAAATATGAATTACCTTTACCTTCAAGATAAATGATTAGTTTACCTTATGACCAAGGTATGGTATCAAGATACCAAGGTAAGATATCAAGATATCAAGGTAAGGTATAGGTTTACCCAAGTTAAGGTATTGAATTCCAACCAAGGTATTGGTATTGGGATGCCAATATGACCAAGGTTGATATGGTATCCTAGTGTTAGTGGATTAGTGTCTAAGTGTTTGAGTTTGAGTAGGTGATGTTAGATTGTGAAAGGGTTATATAGATAGGTATATATATTTTTGGGTTATATAGTATCTATATATATTATGAGAGTATATAGATATAGGTTATGGTTCATAGTAAGGATATATATATACTTTGATATATGATATCTATATGTATGTGTTAGGGTGGTACTGTATGGGTAAGGATATATGTGGTATGTATTTAATATATTCTAAGTATCATAGATGTTGACCACTAATCTAAGTTTGACCAAAACCCTAGAAGCTTGACCTTGACTCCTAGTTTGACCCAAGGTGGACCAGAGTTCACCTAGAGTTGACCAGTTGACCAAAAGTCAACTGTAAGTCAACATTTGACCCAATTTGACCTAGTTTGACTTGGTTTGACTTTGTGTGACCCAGTATGACTCAGTTTGACTTAGTTTGACTTGATGTGACCTAGTTGACTTAGTTGGAATGAGATTGACCTAGATTGTATATTATATATTAGAAATCATGCTTAACTCTGTTTAAACCTAATTAACTTACAATATCTCATCTTTAGGTCTGTGAGATCATTATGAGCATCGACCCTACTTGACAGCTCAGGTCAACAAATGAGTACATTCTCTGATAGTAGTTCCTTGTCTTGATATCTTTTGTATCCGATTCAGTTATAGTGTTTTACTTCATTCTTGTTACGATGGTGCACAAACTAGTATACGTTGGATCCTGGCATGAGATGTTATTCCTGGACTTTTTTGGTATATTGGTACATTGTTCGATCTTGTCTCGTGTACTTGTATAGATACTGATTTCTGAGGGGGATTAGCTACCCTCTTGGAGAATCCCGTATCATGACGTGCTATGTCTGGATCTATATACTATTCGGGGATGGAGAGTTATTATAGGTTATGTGATCAATACCATACTTGTATTCCTATACTTGTTCATAGCTATACCCTTACTTCACGTAGGGTAAAGCCTGACCCTACTTGTTCATAGCTTTCCATGCTGGCTGGCCTGATCCAGAGTTCTTGTTGTTCTTGTTTATAGCCAGTCAGATGGTACAGCCTGATCTTGACCCAAGCCGATCACATAATGTTCTAATATCTCAAGGCACATTTTATGTTTATATTATACATCAGATATTCTTGTACTGTTCTACTTTCCTATACGTTACACCCTGACATGATTTCCAGTTTATATATCATATTTTACTTACAGTCTTGATATATCATCTTGTATTATATTATGATTGTCTCTTATAGCATTTGTCAATACTATGAAACTGTTGTTGGAGGTGTACTTGCTCATTTTCATGACAGGATAACCGTTGATGTTTACAGAGGACATGTTGGCTGATTGCTCTACCTTTTACAGGTATGGTCAGGATATAGTTTGATAAGACAATACCCCTGGAGCCCGTAGATGATGTAGCCCCTGTTTAGACTGTTAGATAGGTTTGTCTGGACTGCGAGCCAGCTAGTATTGAGACTTATATTATATTTGTGTTTGGAACCTTATGTTATGTTTTCGACTCTCTACTTTGTTGTGACTTTGTTTCCTTTTTCGTACTTCTATTTCCATCATATCTTTATGATATTCGTGCCTATCTTCCTTAGATGTCTTGTGATAGAGTTGAGATTATATACCTCCGTGCGGAGATGACTGGTACATATATATTATGTCTAGATGCTATACTTTCTAGTAGACCTATACAGCATTCTACCGCCGATTCTGCGGTGTAGGCTGGACGTACCCACGTGTTCGTGCCCCTAATCAGGGTACGGGTCGTGACAACAACAAAAGAATAAATATATTTCATAGACAGTTTAATGAATGAAGCATACTAAGATATTGCTACACATAGAATAAAAGAGAGAATACATACATATAAGAGAGAAAACAATACACACTGAAATATTAAATACATACTAATAAGAGTTTGAAAATGTATCAACTTAGTAGACAGTCACAGTGCTAAAAAAATAAAAATAAATTACTATCTTGTAATGTCGGAGCATTTCCAAGCATACATAGACAAAATAAAAAGTCTAACTAGATAACATCTAGACAAAGTACAAAAGCGTCTAGATCAAAAATCCTCAAAGTCATCATCGACATCACGGTCAACAGCGCCACCATATCTGGAAGGACCAGCTCCAGAAGTGTCAGCTCCATGAGAAGGGTATGAAGTAGCACCAGAACCATGGTACCAGTCATAAGCGTTACCGGGCTCAAAGAAGTGACGAACCGCATCATCCTCATAGCGGTAGCCAGAGACAATGGGATCTCGTAGAAGTGAACTGGCATGCAGACCAGTCTAGACAAAACGTAGATCTGCAAAGGAGTTTGCTAGGTCCTGAAACCGATTAGCATCTCAGAACTCACGTTCCCTCAATGTGTTAGTCACATACGCTAGCAAAGAGTTGTGCTCATCCAGCTGAGCATGTCACATATCAAATAGATGCTGGTAGATACCCTTAACTGATATAGGATAATCCTGAGGAGGTGGAGATGGTGCAGTAGAAGGAGCAGGAGGAGGAACAGCTGCGCTATAACGAGATAGCTGAAGATACTTGGACTCAGAGTCACGAGTGCAAGTGGATAGATCAATATCAAAGTACTGAAAGATAATCGACAAAATCATCGCGTAAGCAAGGTTCCTGTGCCTTTCGCAACAACGGCCCATCATCTGAATAATAGTCTTGGAAACAAAAAAACAAAATTCCTTATGAATATGGTATAAAGAAGACATTTCAAGGGTGGTCACATCGTCCTTGGAAGTGGATTTGGGTAAGATAGTGGAGTAGATAATGCGATGCAATTCATATAAGAATAAGTTCGAATGTGCAGCTTTGAACTTTCCAGAACGAACTCGATCAGGAGAACAGAGTTCATTCTTGAAGCTGTTTAAAGTCGTGTCTCCGTAAAATTCAAATTCCGTGATATCGTCTAGCGGAGCACCTTTATTTGGAATATCAAGAATTTTTGCTAAGTTGGCATCATTGAATTGAATATCAATTCCAGCAAGACGACTCTTAATAGTGAAAGTGTCAAGGGTAAAATTACAATAAAATAAATAAATAGCATTAGTTGTGATAGGATATGAATGAGTGACAAGGTTGTGTAATCCTAATGCTTCAAAATAAGTTCAGTAGGACGGAAAGATAGTCCATTTGATCGATACGCCGGGGCATATGTTATGAATAGAGAAATCCGCATACCACAATAGGGATTGGTAAGAGTTTTGAGGTAAAACCCATTGAACGCCCTGTCGTCTGATTCAACGGAAAAAAAGAGTGATCTTTGGATAGGATCCGAAGACGAGGCTTCTTCGCTAGCCGCGGTCTTCTTCCTCATGAAGGGGTTAAGAATCCTAGGCATGATTTCTAGAAAATGTATAGAAATTCACAAAATAAAAATGAGAGAAGGAGGAAGTTATACCTTCTAAAATTTGAGAATGTGGAAGAGAACAAGAATCTATGCATGAATCCAAAATTTGGATTGAAAACTCCAAAGGATTTGAGAGAAATCAAAAGATGAAAAACTAGGTTTTGGAGTTCTCGGACGCGGCTACTGCTCTATTTGGTGGAGATGAAGGTGATGAATAGGAAGGGACATATTCAAATCTGACTTAAAAGTACCCGACACCAACAGAACTCGGGCCGAATTCGGTGCGAGTTCGCTGGAGTTCTGTTGAGGTATTTTTGTGCAGAGAAAAAAATGTTATTTTATATTCATCAATCCTTTTTTATTTATTTAATTCAAATTTTAGTTATTTTAAATTTTAATTAATTATTATTATTTTATGAATTAAATTTTGTTATGCAGTAACTGTTTCAGATTAGCTATAGGGGTACTGTGCCAGCTAATGGAGATTCACAAGGGAATGCTTAAGTACAAGTACCGCTTTGCTTCGACCTTAGTCGTGGTGGCAGACAGACCCTTTGTAGGCTTGTCTCGAAAACAGTTTTTGCATAATGAAAAATAATTAATACAACAAAATTAATTAATATTATTGACATCTAAAATTCTAAATTTTTGACGTAAATAATTGAAACGATCTTCCGCTAATGGTTTTGTAAAGATGTCAGCCAATTTGTTCTCTGTGTCTACATATTCAAGGTTTATATCTCTATTTGTTTGATGCTCTCTAAGAAAATAATATCGAATCTCAATATGCTTAGTGCGAAAATGACATACAGGATTCTTAGTCAAATTAATAGTGCTAATATTGTCACAAAAAATGGGTATGTGCAAATACCGTAAACCGAAGTCTTCTAAGGTTTGATTTATCCACAAAATTTGTGCACAACAATGTCCTGCAGTGATATACCCAGCCTCAGTCGTTGATAATGCGACAAAATTTTGCTTCTTATTAAACCAAGAGACTAGAGCCTTACCTATGAAATGATACGTGCTGCTAGTACTTTTTCTATCTACTTTGCATCCAGAAAATTAGTATCCGAGTAACCGGTTAGGTCAAAGGACGTAGTTTTGGGATACCATAAGCCGACAGAAGAAGTGCCTTTAAGGTATCGAAAGATACGACTAACTGCGCACAAGTGTGATTCCTTAAGGTTAGCTTAAAAACGTGCACACAAGCAAACACTAAACATTATATCAGGGCGACTAGCAGTTAAATAAAGTAAACTACCGATCATACCTCGATACTTACGTATGTCGACTAGTTTGCCTTGCTCGTCAATATCAAGCTTGGTGAAGTTGCCATCGGAGTGCCAAGAGGTTTGATGGTTTCCAGATTGAACTTCTTTAGTAAGTCTTTTGTGTACTTGGCTTGATTAGTGAACGTCCCATTATTGGTTTGTTTGATTTACAGTCCAAGAAAGAATTTGAGTTCTCCCATCATGCTTATCTCAAACTCATTTTTGCATACACTTTGAATTTTTTTTGACAAAGAGACTCATCAGTAGATCTAAAGATAATATCGTCAACATAAATCTAAATCAAAAGAAGATTTCCTTTCAAGGATTTTATAAACAGTGTAGTGTCAACCTTTCCTTTTGTAAAACCATTATCAAGTAGAAGAGAGCTTAAACGATCGTACCAAGCACGAGGGGCTTGTTTCAGACCGTGTAAGTCTTTCTTCAACTTGAAAATATAGTCAGAAGTTTTGAAATCAGTAAAACCTAGAGGTTGAGCTACATAAACTTCTTCTTTTATAAAATCGTTAAGAAATGTACTTTTTATGTCCATTTGAAAAAGCTTAAAATTATAAAATATGCAAATGCACATAACATACGAATGGATTCTAATATCGCAATTGGGGCATAGGTCTCATCGTAGTCGATATCTTCCTCTTGGTTGCATCCTTGAGCTACGAGTCAGACCTTGTTACGAGTAACTAAACCATTCTTATTGAGTTTATTTCTGAATACCTAGCGGGTGCCAATGACAGGATAATCAATAGGTTTGGGAACAAGTTTCCAAACTTGATTTTGTTCAAATTGGTTTAATTCCTCTTGCATAGCATCTAACCAAAAATTATCGCTACATGCTTCTTCAATAGTTTTGGGTTCTAGCTGTGAAATAAATACAACACAGGAAACTATATCTCTATTAGAGGAACGAGTACTTACAACCTTGTTAATCTTATCTATTACAAAGTCCTTGGGATGGTCAGCCATAAACTTCATTCATTTTGACAGACTCTCAAGGTAGATGGTTCCGGCTTTTAGTTCTGTACGTGCTCTGCTTGATGGATTTACAGGTGCTGTGCTTGAAGGTTTTGCAGGTGCTGTGCTTGGTATACTGACGTCTTCATCATCATCGCCGATTGTCTGTTGATTCAGTCGTCAAAAGTAATGTTTATTGATTCTTCGATGATCATAGTCCTTTTGTTGAAGACTCAATATCCTTTGCTTTTGGCCGCATAACCTAAAAAATACCTTCATCAGCCTTTTCGTCAAACTTTTCTAGATTATCTTTAGTATTAAGAATAAAACATTTACAACCAAAGATTTTGAAATAAGAAACTGAGGGTATTTTATCAAACCATAACTCATAGGGAGTCTTCTTCGATTAGGTTAAAATAGAATATAACAAGCTATATTGACAGCTTCAGCCCAAAAGTATTTAGGTAGACTAAACTGGTTCAACATAACTCTAGCCATTTTAGATAGAGTCCTGTTCTTACATTCTACAACTCCATTTTTTTGTGGATTCCTAGGGCAAGAGAACTCATGCAGATAACCGTGTGTGTCACAAAATTGCTCAAACTCTGTATTCTCAAATTTGTCGCCATGATCACTTCGAGTATGAGTGATCATGAATCCTTTCGCATTTTTAACTTTCTTGCAAAAGAAGACGAATTCAGACAATGCATCATTTTTGCGTGCAAGAAAATATACCTACGTGTATCTAGAGAAACCATCTACTATTACAAAAGCATATAACTTACCACCTAGGCTAGTAATTCTACTAGGCTCGAATAAATCCATATGCAGTAATTGTATAGGTCTAGTGATACTTACAGCATTTTTGAACTTAAATGTGGATCGGGTAGCGTTGTTCTTTTTGCATTCACTACATACCAAATCCTTCTTGACGGTGATGTCCGGTAAGCCTCATAGCAATTTTTTCATGGATAGTCTTGAAATTGTGTCCATATTTGCATAACCAAGTCTTGTATGCCATAGTTGACTTGTAACGCCCCAGTCCCATAATACATAAGACTAAGTACGTCAGCATGCCAGTTGCACATATACGAAGAATATACCAATATGTGGTATCCTCGTATTTGTACATAAGCTGTAAATAATATAACATGATAAGCCATAATATAATAACTATATCTCATCCACAGCTCAACACAGAATGAATAATAAGTCTCAATAATAAAAGAAGTCAAGAGATAGCCGGGTGGACATACCCATTCCAAACAGCTATAAAAAATAGTCTCAACTAAATGGAGTCCAACCTCCTTAAAACGAAAAAATGAAGATAAAAAGATGTCCACTACATAGTCTCAGATAATAAAGAGGAAAACTAAGTATCAGTGGGAGATGCCTCGTCATTGATGTAAGAAGGATCCAAAGCTGCTCCGTACTCCTGGGAATAGTCCTGCTCGTCTAATCCTGGAGAGATCACCAGGTCTTCAGAGGGACGTAACAAGATACGAAAAAACATGCCGAAATAACTGAATATGAAAATATGCCACTATGACACTACATGTTTTCCAAACCGTCTATATGAGATGCATGTTGAGGACAACATTCTACGCAAGGACTGTAGGATCACGCAAGTAATAAAGAGTGGCCGTCAAGTAGCGCTCATCCGAGACACTATCGACCGGGCAGCAAGTAGCGCTCATCCGAGTCCCTACTAACCTATAATGTGTGTAAAAGTAAATGTAGCCCATACGCTACTAGTTGTCCCCCCCCAATGCTCCTGTCCAAGATGTATCCACAACCTGTCCAGTTGGCAACTGCTATGGCTTCTAACTCGACTCACTAATAACAGTTACCTCTTATCCGTCAAGCGTCCCATACGTAACGATAGCCAGTCGAGTACGCAGGTCCGTGTCCTATATGAAGTCACTCATCGCGTGATACACATGTGTCAAGGCCATAGGGGATATAAAAATATCCTACTTTTATGGGTGGTCAAATGACACAAGGTCGACATATAAAATAAGATATAAAATAATGAGGATGACTAAATCTAGTCACTTGCACCCAAGTGTGACTTGGACGCACAATATATAAACAAAGAACGAATAAGAGAAATAAAATATGCTAAAAATAATTAAGCACAATCAGAATCTATGGCAAGGTATACTTGCCTGCGGTGCGAGGAGGACAACTCCAACTGTCGCAAGCGTCAACACAAAATTCACAAATCATAGATGACTCTAGATGCTGAAACAAACATCAAAAATGTTCTTGGTGAAAAAGATATACCTAGGAACGCCTGTCCAAAAGTCAATTTCTGGAATAGGGACAAAATCATAATTTCGGGTTAAAATGATGTCCGACGTTGGACCCACTTTGCACCGAAATGGGTGCCAGAACCTACGGTCTCTAAAGTTGTCAAACTATATGTCTACATATTTGGTTTTTTAAGATGAACTCAACGGCATGTTCAATTTTGGATTTCGATGAGCCGTGCACCATTTCGCCCGTTGGATCGGGTCGCGAGCCCACCAAATAGGCGTTCCAGGCGACCTTTTCAGAATCAGACCAAACTTGGCTTATAGGACCAAAACAATGATACGGTCCTGCTGGCGCAAGTTTCGTGTCGATCCGACGAACGTGCATAAAATTATGGTCAAATTTGCAAAACGTCGATATGGGGGTATCTTGACGGATAGGAATTGATTTCGTCGCGCACACGCAACGAAATCAAGTTCCGTCAGTTGCCACATTTTAGCAATTTTTATATGTGCCTTTCGATGCATATAGTGCGCGACCATGTCGCCCGGTTTGTCGGGACACTCTTCGTATCAGGAAAATTTCTAAAGTTTTCACAGTTTTTAAAACAGTTTTTCTCCTAACTTTAACATCAATTAAATCCATGCGTAGTAATTGAGGTGTAAATCTAAAAGTTGCTTTTAAATCTGGGTTATATTGTCTTTAACTGTGTTTAGTTGGTTTTCAAAATTACGTACTGATTTCGTCAGGATCTCCCTTCTAAGTTAGGGTTCCTGACTGCTCCTACTGCCCTAATTTTAGGTTGAAACGACTCAACTTTGCGTCAAATTAGCAGCCGATCTAGAGGGTGCTGTTGAAATCCCTCTGATGGGTTTCGAAGAGGATCATGGGGGCTTCTAGCAGAATTTTGTAGATCGAAAAATAATTGAACACGATGAGAGTTATAGGGGCCGAAAGGTGGGTACCTGGCGGTGTATCCGAACATGGGTGCTCTGTTCTTCTCGGTCGGGAGGGGGTTCCCGGTCGTACGGTGGCCGTCGACGTCTCTCAGGCTATCAAGGGGATGCACGCTGCAATGAAGGGGGGGCTGGGATGTTCGTGCGATGATCCACGAGGAGTTCGATAGGGTTTTTCTCTACGGACTGCTTGAGCAATACTTTTATACACGCGCACGGATTTTCGAATCTATCTCGGATTCAAATGATTTAAAAGAGGATTTGAGTTAATCTTTCAGACTAGGATTAGAGTTGTTCTCTAGGAAATTTTGATAGATTTGGTTTAGCTTTGAATTGTTTGATGGAACTTTCGATGGGCTTGTTCATTTGTGGTCGGGCTATGGAGGTTACTGTTCCTACGGGAACAGTAACACTCTACGGTTTTTTTTTAAAAACTATCCATATATATATATACTTTTATATGCTCTTAGAAGAAGGTAAAGTAGCTTATAAAAATTCTAAAAAAATTATATAAAATATATAAAATTTCTAAATTATAATGTACCCTATACAAGCATTCATACCTATACATTACTAACAAAACCCCATGACTTAATACTAAAATATATGTAACAAAATTTAGATAAAAATAGTAAAATAATTAGGAATAAAAGGTGGGGTTTGTATCCTACCCAACTTAAAGAAATTCTGTCCTCAAAATTAAACTAGTGCCGGGGATGTGATGCAATGCAATATTAAGAATCTATCATGCAAACGTACCTTACTCTTCGAACAAATGCGGATAACGATTTCGGATATCATCCTCGCGCTCCCAAGTAGACTCTCCTGTCGAGTGATGCTTCCATGCCACACGAACCAATGGTATGGATTGATTCCGTAACACTTTCACTTGGCGATCGAGGATACCTACCGGTTACTCTTGGTACGACAAACTCGGTCCAACTGTAATTTCAGAGTGATCGAGCACGTGACTGCTATCTGCCACATACCTCCTCAGCCGAGACATGTGGAATACGTCATGTACTTCCTCTAGCGACGGTGGCAAGGCCAATCTAGAAGCATCTTCTCCAACACGTTCCATGACGTCGAAAGGGCTGATGTATCTTGGACTCAACTTGCCACGTCCTTCGAATCGAATCGTGGCTCTAGTGGGGGATATCTTTAAGAACACATGGTCGCCTTCCTTGAATTCTAAAGGTCGATGATGATTATCTGTCCACTGCTTTTGTCGATCCTGCGCTGCTCGCAGGTGGTCTTATATCTTCTTTACCTTTTCCACTGTGCTCAAAACCAGCTCGGGACCCAATATCTGTCGCTCTCCGATGTCGCTCCAACAGACAGGAGATCGACACTTCCTACCATACAATTCTTTAAATGGAGCCATCTGAATGCTCGCTTGATAGCTATTATTGTAAGAAAACTCCACAAGATGAAAGTAGTTTTTCCATGATCTGCCAAAGTCAAGCATACACGCTTTCAACATATCCTCTAGCGTCTGAATCATACGCTCTGACTGGCCGTCTGTCTGTGGATGGTACGATATGCTAAACTTCAAATGCGTACCCAAACTATCCTGCATACTCCTCCAAAAGTGTGAGGTAAACCTCGAGTCATGATCCGACACGATGCTAATTGGTACACCGTGTAGCTTCACTATTTGCTTCATATACATATCCGTAAAAACTTCTGTGGACTGCCCTACTCTAAAAGGTAAGAAGTGGGCCGATTTGGTAAGTCTGTCAACAATCACCCATACCGCATCTCGTCCACTAGGACTCCGAGGAAATCCTATGACGAAGTCTATCGTAATGTGCTCCCACTTCCACTCGAGAATGGGTAGCGGCTACAATAATCCGACTGTCCTCTGGTGCTCGGCCTTCACTTGCTAGCATACCAAATACTTGGCCACGAAACGAGCTATCTCCCGCTTCATTCTGTGCCACCAATAATACTGCCGTAAGTCCCGGTACATCTTAGTTCCTCCGGGATGAATAGAGTAAGTCGAACTGTGTGCTTCTGCCATCAACTTCTGCTGCAACTCTTCATTAGGAACATAAATACGATCACCACATCGTAATGTTCCATTGGAATGAATCCTCAATCCCGTTTGCTCTCTTGCCTCAGTCCTCTCTCGAAGCCATCGAGATCTAGCATCCATAGGTAATGCCGCCTTGATCCTCTCCACTAACGATGGTTAAACTTGGAGGTTGGATAACACGCCATTTGCTTTAGGCAATACTACCTCAATACCAAGCTGCTGCAAGTCTCTAATCAACTCCTTCTGCGTAGTCAAGAAGTGTGCCATGGGCTTACGGCTCAATACGTCTGCCACAACATTAGCCTTGTCCAGATGATAATGTAGCTCAATCTCGTAATCTTTTATCAACTCCAACCAACATTGCTATCGCATATTCAACTCTTTCTGTGTGAACACATACTTGAGGCTCTTATGATCCGTATAGATATTCACCTTCTCTCCGTACAAGTAGTGTCTCCATAACTTTAAAGCAAAGATAACCGCTGCGAGCTCTAGGTCGTAGGTTGGATAATTCTTCTCGTGCACCCTCAACTGTCTCAATATGTATGCTACTACATGACCGTGCTGCATCAATACGCATCCTAATCCCTTCCCGGATGCATCGCTGTAAATCACAAAACCTCCTGGGCCTGATGGTTGTGTCAAGATAGGTGCGGTGGTCAAGCTCTTCTTCAACTCGTCAAAAGTAGCTTGACACTCATCCGTCCATACAAACTCCTGATCCTTGCAAGTTAGTCGAGTCATAGGCCCCGCTATTCGAGAGAAATCTTCCACGAACTTTCGGTAATATCTCGTAAGTCCAAGAAAACTTCTCACCTCAGAAGCTGATGTGGGAGCGGGCCATGCTTTGACTGTTATGATCTTCTCAGGATCTACCGATATGCCGTCTCCAGTAACAATGTACCCAAGAAATGAAACCTCCTTGAGAAAGAATCACACTTGCTAAGCTTCGCAAAAAGTTGCTCATTCTTCAAAATTTCTAAAACTGTCCGTAGATGCTGCTCATGCTCCTCTTGCCTCTTCGAGTATATCAAGATATCATCTATAAAGACAACTATAAATTTGTCCAAGTACTGGTGAAAGATCTTGTTCATTAAGTTCATGAAGACCGCGGGAGCATTGGTCAACCCGAAGGGCATGACCAAGAACTCGTAGTGTCCATACCTCGACCGAAATACCGTCTTCGGAATATCTTCTTTCCGAACCTTCAGTTGGTGATAGCCCGATCGTAAGTCAATCTTGGAGAATACTTTTGCTCCACTCAGTTGATCGAATAGATTGTCTATGCACCGCAAGGGATACTTATTCTTCACCGTCACCGCATTCAAGGCTCTGTAGTCTATACACATGCGCACTATCCCGTCCTTCTTTGGTACGAATAAGACTGGTACTCCCTATGGTGATGTGCTGGCTCTAATAAAGCCCTTCTCCAATAAGTCATCAATCTGCGTCTTCATCTCTACCAACTCCTTGGGTTCTAGACGATAAACTCAGGACGAAATGGGCTCGGCTCCCGGAACAAGCTCAATAGAAAACTCAATGTCTCGGTCGGGTGGTAGTCCCGATAATTCCTCGAGAAATACGTCTTTGAACTCTATGATGAAAGGATGCTGAGGGGTGTCCTGCATCATCATGTGAGTCCCTTACACTGGTGCTTCACTTCTCAACGCTTCTTCTTTGGTGAACTCGAACTCCGTATCACTCGGGGGTCTAAAGTCGATACTGTCCCTATGGCCGTCAATAAGAGCAAAATGCTGGCTCAACCAATCCATCCTGAGAACTACAATGAATGTCGGCATAGGAAATACAAGTAGCCATGCTCACATCTCCCTACCACATACCACTACAGAGAAATCTCTACAAACACCACTAACAGGTACTATGAGGCATTCAAAATGAAGCCAAGTGAATCTGTTACTCAGATGTTTATGAGATTCTTGGATATTGTAAATCCTTTGTCTTCATTAGGCAAGGAATACAGTAACCATGAGAACATTCGCAAACTTCTACGAGCTCTTACAAAGAACTGGATTCCAAAGGCTACAGTAATCATTGAAGGAAATGACCTCTCAACAATGTCTCTGGAAACACTCATGGGTAAGCTACTCACTCACGAGTTAGAACTTCAAGACTTTAAAGATGCTACACCAAAGAAAAAGTCAGAAAAGTTGATCGCTCTCAAGGCTCAACATAGAAGAACTGTCGAAGATGATTCTGACGACAGCGACTCTGACTCTGAAGATCAAGCTCTTTTGGTAAGAAAATTCAAGAAGTTCAGGAGATTCAACAGAAGAACAAAAGATAGCAACAACAACAACAACGAGGAAGATCCTATTTGCTACGGATGTAAGAAGAATGGACATATGAAGAAAGATTGTCCAATAGCATCATCATCAACAAAAAAACAGCAAATATGATAAAGGCTACCTTAAAAGATCTACATCAAGGAAGTACGCCAATACAAGTATATGGCATAAAAGCGAAGCCAGTGATTCAGAAGACGAACAATCAGATGACGCTGCAAATGTATGCTTGATGGCTTGCGATCAGGTAACCACTAATCCTCTGTTTGACCCTTATGATGATTTCACCTTTGAGCAACTAGGAGAGGCTTTCAGTGACCAGTTAAATGACTACAGGAAACTACGTAGTAAATATAAAACCTCTAAGAAGGTACTCAAAGAGTACAAAGGTGAGATAGGAAGACTTACCGACCAATTAGCTAGTGTTAGAAATAATGACTCTTCTATTGAGTCTGGTGAGCTTTCATCTATTAAGCTGTTGTTACACGAGACTATTAAGTTATCCGAAGAAAAAGACCAAACTATCATCCAGCTAAAGGAAGACCTATCTAAGGAGAGAAAGAGTCTCCAGTGTGCAAACGTCAGAATAGAAATACTTATATCTGACTACACTAGATTATATGATACCTCCAAAAAGTTGGAAATTAGTTTAGGAAAACGGCTCGAAGTTGCTGCTTCCTATTCTAACACGTGTCAATTACCGAATCATCGAAATACACCCAAAACAAATAATGTCAGACCAAACCATACCAAACCTATGCCCAAGAAGACTAATAGGCATGCATTTTTCTATACTAGAAAACCAAAATCTACCAATCATGCACCTCACACAACTTTCAACACTCGACATGCAAAATGTCATTATTGTTGCCTCATTGGTCATATATCTTCTGCATATAGAATCAGAAAGTTAGTAGATTTAAATATTTATGCATGGATACCAAAAACTAACCTGTCAGGACCCTACAAGAAATGGGTACCAAGAGTTTCATCTGCAAATTGTCTTATAGGTAGAACGTCCTTCACATGTTAGAAGCAAATGGATTCTCGACAGCGGTTGCTCACGGCACATGGCCAGTGATGCTTCATTATTCGCAACACTGTTGAAGAAGAATAAAGAAGGATACGTATCCTTTGGTAATAATTTAAGAGGGTACATAATCGGTATCGGTGACATTGGTAAGGCTCCCTATCATCTGATTAAAGATGTCTGTCTAGTTACCGAGTTAAAACATAATCTGCTCAGCATAAGCCATTTAGCTGATCACGGTTATGGCATTAACTTCGTCAAAGACAAATGTACTATAGTTGATAGTTCAACTGGTAGTACTATCTTTGAATGTATCAGGAAAAATAACATATATGTTTTCTATCTGTTAGAAGATGCTAACAAAGCAGGTAGATGCTTAATGGCCAAGAGTATTGAGAGTCAACTATGGCATATAAGACTGGGTCATGCAAACATGGACACAATTTTAAAACTATCTACAAAGAAGTTGGTACGCGGCTTATCGGATATATCTTTCAAGAAGGATACGGTATGCAGCGAATGTGAAAAGAACAAAGCTACCCGATCCACCTTCAAATCCAGGAACGCTGTAAGTACCACTAGACCTCCACAATTGTTACATATGGACTTATTTGGACCAAGTAGAATTGCTAGTCTAGGTGGTAAGTTATATACATTTGTCATTGTAGATGATTTCTCTAGATACACATGGGTATATTTTCTTGCACGCAAGAACGATGCTTTGTCAGAATTCGTCACCTTTTATAAAAAGTACATAATGAAAAAGGTTTCATGACTATTCGCATTCGTAGTGATCATGGAGGCGAATTTGAGAATGCATAGTTCAAATAATTCTGTGACACACACGGTTATTTGTATGGATTTTCCTGCCCTAGGACACCACAACAAAATGGAGTTGTGGAACGTAAGAACATGACTCTATCTGAAATGGCTAGAGTAATGTTGAACCAGTTTAGTCTACCTAGATACTTTTGGGCTGAAGCTATCAATACAACGTACTTTATTCTCAATAGGGTTCTAATTCGACCTATATCGAAGAAGACTCTCTATGAATTATGGTTGGATAGAACACCCACTGTTTCATATTTCAAGATTTTTGGTTGTAAATGCTTTATTCTTAATCCTAAAGACAATCTGAGTAAATTTGATAAAATGCCGATGAAGGTATATTTTTAGGTTATGCAGCAAAGAGCAAAGGGTACAGAATCTTCAATAAGAGAACCATGATCATCGAAGAATCAATTAATGTCAAGTTTGATGAACTAAATCAACATTCAGACGATGATGACAATGAAGACGTGATTACACCAAGTACAACTACTGCAAAACCTTCACACAAACATGCAGAACTTTTAAGCAAAGAAGCCGGAACCAGCAATCCTGAGGTTATGCCAAAAGAAATGAGATTCTTGGCAGATCATCCAAAGGACTTGATAATTGGTGAGATTACCAAGGGTGTAAGTACTCGTTCCTCTAATAAAGATATAGCTTCTTGTGTTGCTTTTATTTCATAGCTTGAACCCAAAAATATTGAAGAAGCATGTAGTGATAATTTTTGGTTAGATGCTATGCAAGAGGAATTAAACCAATTCGAACGGAATCAAATTTGGAAACTTGTTTCCAAGTCCATTGATCATCGGGTCATTGGCACCCGTTGGGTATTCCGAAACAAACTGAACGAGAATGGTTTAGTGACTCGTAATAAGGCTCAACTCGTAGCTCAATGATACAATCAAGAAAAAGGTATCGACTACGATGAGACTTATGCCCAGTTGCGAGATTAGAATCCATTCGCATGTTATGTGCATTTGAATGTTTTCATAATTTTAAGTTATTTCAAATGGATGTTAAAAGCACATTTTTGAATGGTTTTATAAAAGAAGAAGTTTATGTAGCTCAACCTCCAGGTTTTACTGATTTCAAAAATCCTAATTATGTTTTCAAGTTGAAGAAAGCCTTATACGGTTTAAAACAAGCCCCTCGAGCTTGGTACGATCGTCTAAGCTCTTTTCTACTTGACAACGGTTTTTCAAAGGGAATGGTTGACACTACATTGTTAATAAAATCTTTGAATAATAATATTCTTTTGATTCAAGTCTATGTAGATGATATTATTTTTGGATCTACTGATGAATCTCTTTGTCAAGAATTTTCAAAGTGTTTGCAGAATGAGTTTGAGATGAGCATGATGGGAGAGCTAAAATTCTTTCTCGGATTGTAAATCAAACAAACCAACAATGGAACGTTCATAAATCAAGCAAAGTACACAAAAGAACTATTAAATAAGTTCGACCTCGAAGCAGTTAAACCACTTAGCACTCCAATGGCGACTTCAACCAAGCTTGATATTGATGAACAAGGTAAACCCATCGATGTACGTAAGTATCGAGGTATGATCGGTAGCTTACTGTACTTAACTGCCAGTCGACCATATATTATGTTTAGTATTTGCATGTGTGAACGTTTTCAAGCCAATCCTAAGGAATCACATCTGTGCGCAGTTAAGCGTATCTTCCGATACCTTAAAGGCACCTCTTCTGTGGGCTTGTGGTATCCCAAAACTACGTCATTTGACCTAATCGGTTATTCTGATGCTGATTTTGCCGGATGCAAAGTAGATAGAAAAAGTACCAGCGGCACATGTCATTTTCTAGGAAAAGCCCTAGTCTCTTGGTTTAGCAAAAAGCAAAATTATGTCATATTATCAACAACCGAGGCTGAGTTTATCGTCGCAGGACGTTGTTCTGCACAATTTTTATGGATGAAGCAAACTTTGGAAGACTATAATTGTATTTCACACACATACCCATTTTCTGTGATAACACTAGTTCTATTAATTTGACTAAGAATCCAGTATGTCACTCTCGTACTAAGCATATCGAGATTCAATATCATTTTCTTAGAGATCATCAACAAAATGGAGATATAGACCTTGTATACATAGACGCACAGAATCAATTGGCTGACATACTCATAAAACCTCTAGCGGAAGATCGTTTCAATTATTTACGTCAAGAATTAGGAATTTTAGACGTCAATAATTTTAATTAACTTTGTTTTATTAATTAATTTATTCAAAACTCAATAATTGTTTTCAAGATAAGCCTAAAAAAAGTATGTCTGTCACCACGACTACGGTCGAAGCGAAGCGGTATTTAAGAGTTATCCGGTGAACCTCTGTTAGTTGGGACAGTAATCCTACAGCTAATCTGAAACAGATGCTGAGTAAAGAATATTAATTTATAAAATAATATTAATTATATTATTTGAAATCTAAAATTATTAAACTTTGAATTAAATATTTGAAATGAGTTGATGAAAAGGACGGCCCATAAAATAAGTTCGGTCTGAATTCGGCCAGAGTTCGTTTGGTGCTGTATGCGTTTTAAACAGAACCCGAGGCCATCTCCTCTTCTTCACTTCCAAACCCATCTATTCTCATCACCGCAGCAGCCGAAACACCCCAAACCCTAGCTTTTCTCCACTCCATATCTTCCAATCCACGTGGAGATTTCTATCCAAAATTTGGATTCGTGCGGAGAATCGTGTCCTCTACAGCATACTTGATTCTCAGAAGGTATAATTCCTTCTCTCCTCCACTTTCAAATTTTTAGGGTTTCTAGATTTGGGAAAGAATGCCTAAGGAATTCAATTCTTTCAAGAGGAAGAATACCCATGCCAGTGAAGAGGCATCATCTTCTGATCCGAATACGGATTCCTTCTTTTCCCCGGTCCAATCCGATGACGGTGCGTCGGATGATTTTTACTTCAAAACTCTCGACCAAGCATTACTTTGGTATGCCAATTTTGCTATACGCACTATATGCACAGGCTCTCCGATTAAGTAGACTGTATTTCCTGATCACCGTCCCTATTTTGAGGCATTAGAGTTACACCATTTTGCTACCTTATAATTTCCTATAGCTACTAATGCCATTAGATTGTTTTATTGTAACTTCGTGTTAGACACTTTTACCGCAAGGACTCATATTGGTGGGATAGATATCGAGTTCATTGATGCATTGCTAGCAAAAATCCTTGGTCTTCCAAACAAAGGTGCCCCACTCGATGACATCACTGACTTCGATTTTCCTGAGGGCATGACTCTTGTTAGTTTCAAGAATGAGCTTTGTGCGCCCGCACGTGCTCGTCCTGGAAAGTTCAAGGCCAATAACTTGAACTTGTTTAAATATGAGTTACATTGCATCATCTATTCCACTCTACTTCCCAAATCTACTTCAAAATATGATGTCACTACACTAGAACTTTCTGTCCTATATCACATTCTTAAGGGGATTCCTTTTTCTGTCCCTAAGACTATCCTTCAGATGATGGGTAGATATCGTAGAAGAGACCGCAACCTCTCTTATGCGATACTTATCCCACGCATCTTTCAGCATTTTGACATAGGCTTATCCACTTGTGCTCTAGACCATGAGCCCAAGTTCCTCAAGCTTTTTCGTCGCAGCATTGCCACTGCTCCTCCACCTCCTGCACCTGCTCCTACTGCACCTGCTCCTACTGTACCTGCTTCTACTGTACCTGTTCCTCTTCAGTCTTATCCTATGACTTTTGAGGGTATTCATCAGCACCTATCGGATCTATAGACGTTCTTTGTTGACACTTCCAGGGAACACGAGTTCCGTGATGTGACTCGGTTCTAGGCTATTACCAACTCATTTGCCTATCTCAGATTTGCACAGACGGGTCATTCTGCTAGCTCTCTTCCTAGAGAACCTTCTGTATCTGGTTATCGCATTAATGATGAGGCGCTCCACTCTTTGTTCCAGCCAGGGAACGCTTACGATTGGTTTCGTACTTCTGGTGCTACTCCACACACCTCTGGAGCTGGCACATCTAGAGCTGGTCCATCTGGACATGCTGGCACTGTAGCTGATGATGATGATGACAAGGATTATGTTTGAGATGTCATACTTTTGTGACTGATGATTTTGTCTTTTGTTTACTTGGAAATGCTCCGACATTCCAAGATAATATCAGTACACTTATTTGGATATGATTTATGACTTTTAATGGACATGTTCTTTTATTCAGTTTAGCATATTATTCAGTTTAGCATTTTATTTAGTTTAGCATTTTATTCAGTTTAGCATATTATTCAGTTTAGTATATTATTCAGTTCAGCTTTTATTATAGCATTTTCTTACTTATGCTTCCATTTAAACTGCTTGTGACAATTATTATCTGCTTATCTTATTTTTTTGTCTGTGATATTTATACCATGCCTGTATTGAATGTATTTATTCATATTTTTTTGTGTTTCTTCACTGATTGTTACTTATGCATTTATTGCGGGGGAGCTTTCTCTTTTGCAATTGTTTTGCTAAGTGACAACGGAGGAGAAATAAGATCTAACATCTTCATGAATACATATTATGAACAATTTTTCATTTTATATCTCGGTACAATTTTGAATTGATAAAGATCAAAGATGTTATATCGGTCAAGGTTTGTCAATTATCAAAATGGGAGAGATTGTTGGCCCATTGGTCATGGTCAAACCTGATTTTAATAATTGATCAAACTCTGTCTCGATATACGAAATAATTCAGACGTTTACTAAAGATGTTTTGGATACTGGTCAAGATTGGATATCTACTCAGTTCAAGACCGAAGCTATGTTTGCCACTCAAGACTGTATTTCCTTATGCAATATAATTTTCTTTTTTATTTAGTCTAGGAATACATTGTACACCAAGTCGTATTGGCAAATAGGCTATCCGAAATCGTTTTTCAAAACTAACCTATCGTTTTTAAAATGACCTATGTTTTTGAAAAATATCTGCTTTTACAAAAAGTTTCTGAAGGATTTTCAAAAAGCCAAAACAATTTTTCATAAAATAAACCTGACCAAACCCTGACAGAATACGGCCAGAGTTCAGCCAGAGTTCGGCCAAGGTGAACGTTATGTGAACGTTTGATTTTTGAACTTGGTCTCCCTTCAGTTGCGGATTGTTACAAAGAGTTCTGTCCGAATTCTGTCAGAGTTCTGTCTTTAGAAAAACTATAAATAGAGAAGAATTTTGATCATTTTAACACACTCATTCACTTTCATCTTCTCTCTTCTAAAGCTTACGTTTTCTAAAGAGTTCTAAAAAGCTTCCATTTTTAAATCCCAAGCCAGTTACAATTCTGTAGTCAATTTATCGGTACGGTGCGGTCTAGAAGATTTCAGAGAAATTGTAATCAGAGGCTTGATTGAAGAAAGACTCTTTAAAATTGAAGTTGGTCGAGTTTTTCGTATCAAAGCTCGCGTCTGTAGAAGTTGCAAGGACTTCGTATAAAAACTTGCGAGATTTTCCAATAGTGGATTCAACTGGAAGCTAGAGTTCTTCCGACTGGACTAGTCCTCACAAGAGGGAAACCAGTATAAATCTCTGTGTTTGCGTTTACCTTCTGATCACTCTTTTCTTTACAGTTATTACTTTGTGATTATTATTATTTCTGTGATCTAACTACTAACAAGTTTTAATTAGCAATATTTTGCTCCCTACTCTATTCATCCCTCCTCTAGAGTATTCTGCTTTACGACTTCGTTCCTACAGTTCCTACAATTTGTATCAGAGCAGGTTATATAGGTAAAGTAAGGTAAAACTGCAGTTATCTTTAATTGTTATATAGATCATGGCATTACACATGGCAACTGTGAAATTCATAAGTGAAGGCCAGGCCACAAACAGACCTCCACTGTTTGACGGCACAAACTACACTTATTGGAAAACACGGATGAGTTTCTTCTTAAAATCTCTTGATTTTGACTTATGGTCTATAGTTTTTGATGGCTACAAAAAGCCTCATCGTATTACTGTTGAGGGAGTTTTAGTTGAAAAACCCATGATAAATATAATGGGGATGAAAAGAAAAAGGCCAGTCTTGACATACGTGCTATTAACGCTTTATTTTGTGCTTTAGACAGAACTAAATTTAACAGGGAGTCGACTTGCACAACATCAAATAAAGTGTGAAAACTACTCAAAGTAACCCACGAAGGAACAACACAAGTCAAGGAGTCAAAGATCAGCAGACTTACTCAAGAGTACGAGGCGTTCAAAATAAAGCCAAATGAATCGATCACTCAGATGTTTATGAGATTTCTGGATATTATAAATCCTTTATCTTCATTAGGCAAGGAATACAATAACCATGAGAAGATTCGTAAACTTCTACGAGCTCTCACAAAGAACTGGATTCCAAAGGCTACAACAATCATTGAAGGAAACGACCTCTCAACAATGTCTCTGGAAACACTCATGGGTAAGCTACTCACTCACGAGTTGTAACTTCAAGACTTTGAAGATGCTACACCAAAGGAGAAGTCAGAGAAGTCGATCGCTTTGAAGGCTCAACATAAAAGAATTGTCGAAGATGATTCTGACGACAGCGACTCTGACTTTAAAGATCAAGCTCTTCTGGTAAGAAAATTCAAGAAGTTCATAAGATTCAACAGAAGAATAAAAGACAGCAACATCAACAACAACGAGGAAGATCCTATTTGTTACGGATGTAAGAAGTAAGGACATATGAAGAAAGATTATCCAACAGCATCATCATCAACAAGAAAAAGCAACAAATATGACAAAGGCTACCTGAAGAGGTCTACATCATGAAAGTATACCAATACAAGCATATGACATGAAAACGAAGCCAGCAATTCAGAAGACGAACAATCGGATGATGCTGCAAATGTATGCTTGATGGCTTGCGATCAAGTAATCACTAATCCTCTGTTTGATCCTTATGATTATTTTACCTTTGAGCAATTAGGAGAGGCTTTCAGTGACCTGTTAAATGATTACAGGAAACTGCATAGTAAATATGAAACCTCTAAGAAGGTACTCAAAGAGTACAAAGGTGAGATAGGAAGACTTACCGACTTAGTAATAATAATTCTTCTATTGAGTCTGGTGAACTTTCTTCTATTAAGCTGTTGTTACACGAGACTACCAAGTTATCCGAAGAAAAAGACCAAACTATCATCCAACTAAAGGAAGACCTATCTAAGGAGAGAAAGAATCTCCAGTATGCACAAGTCAGAATGGAAACACTTACATCTGACTATACTAGATTATATGACACCTCTAAAAAGTTAGAAATTAGTTTACGAAAATGGCCTGAAGTTGCTGCTTCCTATTCTAACACGTGTCAATTACCGAATCATCGGAACACACCCAAACCAAACACTGTCAGACCAAACCATACCAAACCCATACCCAAGAAGCCTAATAGGCATGCATTTTTCTATACTAGAAACCAAAACCTACCAATCATGCACCTCACACAACTTTCAACACTTAACATGCAAACTGTCATTATTGTGGCCTCATTGTTCATATATCCTCTGCATGTAGAATCAAAAAGTTAGTAGATTTAAATATTTATGCATGGATACCAAAAACTAACCTGTCAGGACCCTAAAAGAAATGGGTACCAAGAGTTTCATCTGCAAACTATTTTGTAGGTGGAACGCCCTTCACATGCTAGAAGCAAATGGATCCTCGACGTCGGTTGCTCACGGCACATGACCGGTGATGCTTCATTATTCACAACACTGTCGAAGAAGAATAAAGAAGGATATGTCTCCTTCAAAAATAATTTAAGAGGGTAGATAATCGGTATCGGTGACATTGGTAAGGCTCCCTATCCTGTGATTAAAGATGTCTGTCTAGTTACCGAGTTAAAATATAATCTGCTTAGCATAAGCCATTTAGCTGATCACGGTTATGGCATTAACTTCGTCAAAGACAAATGTACTATAGTTGATAGCTCAAATGGTAGTACTATCTTTGAAGGTATCAGGGAAGACAACATATATATTTTCTATCTGTTAGAAGATGCTAACAAAGCAGGTAGATGCTTGATGGCCAAGAGCATTGAGAGTCAACTATGACATATGAGACTCAGTCATGCAAATATGGACACAATTTTAAAAATATCCACAAAGAAGTTGGTACGCGGCTTGCCGGACATATCTTTCAAGAAGGATACTGTATGCAGAGAATACGAAAAGAACGAAGCTACCCGATCTGTCTTTAAATCCGAGAACGTTGTAAGTACCACTAGACCTCTATAATTGTTGCATATGGACTTATTTGGATCCAGTAGAATTGCCAGTCTAGGTGGTAAGTTATATGTATTTGTTATTGTAGATGATTTCTCTAGATACACATGGGTATATTTTGTTGCACACAAGAACGATGCTTTGTTAGAATTCGTCACCTTTTACAAGAAAGTACAGAATGAAAAAGGTTTCATGATTACTCGTATTCGTAGTGATCATGGCGGCGAATTTGAGAATGCAGAGTTCAAGCAATTCTTTGACACACACGGTTATTTGTATAAGTTTTTCTACCCTAGAACTCCATAACAAAATGGAGTTGTGGAACGTAAAAACAAGACTCTATCTGAAATGGCTAGAGTAATGTTGAACCAGTTTAGTCTACCTAGATACTTTTGGGCTGAAGCTGTCAATACAGCGTGCTATATTCTCAATAGGGTTCTAATTCGACCTATATCGAAGAAGACTCCCTATGAGTTATGGTTTGATAAAACACCCACTGTTTCATATTTTAAGATATTTGGTTGTAAATGCTTTATTCTTAATGCTAAAGACAATCTGAGTAAATTTGATGAAAAGGACGATGAAGGTTTCTTTTTAGGTTATGCAACAAAGAGCAAAGGGTACAGAATCTTCAACAAGAGAACCATGATCATCGAAGAATCAATTAATGTCAAGTTTGATGAACTAAATCAACATTCAGTCGATGACGATAATGAAGACGTGATTACACCAAGTAAAGCTACTGTAAAACCTTCACACAAAGATGCAGAACCTTCAAGCAAAGAGGCCGGAACCAGCAATCCTAAGGATACGCCAAAAGAGATAAGATTCTTATCAGATCATCCAAAGGACTTGGTAATTTGTGGGATTACCAAAAGTATAAGTACTCGTTCCTTTAATAAAGATATAGCTTCTTGTGTTGCTTTTGTTTCACAGTTTGAACCCAAAAACATTGAAGAAGCATGTAGTGATAATTTTTGGTTAGATGCTTTGCAAGAGGAATTAAACCAATTCGAACGGAACCAAGTTTGGAAACTTGTTCCCAAGCCCATTGATCATCCGGTCATTGGCACCCGTTTGGTATTTCGAAACAAACTGAACAAGAATGGTTTAGTAAATCGTAATAAGGCTCGACTCGTAGCTCAAGGATACAATCAAGAAGAAGGTATCGACTACGAAGAGACTTATGCCCCAGTTGCGAGATTAGAATCCATTCGCATGTTATATGCATTTGCATGTTTTCATAATTTCAAGTTATTTCAAATAGATGTTAAAAGCGCATTTTGAATGGTTTTATAAAAGAAGAAGTTTATGTAGCTCAACCTCCAGGTTTTACTGATTTTAAAAATCCTAATTATGTTTTCAAGTTGAAGAAAGCCTTATACAGTTTAAAAGAAGCCCCTCGTGCTTGGTACGATCGTTTAAACTCTTTTCTACTTGATAGTGGTTTTTCAAAGGGAAAGGTTGACACTGTACTGTTTATAAAATCTTTGAATAACAATCTTCTTTTGATTCAAATCTATGTAGATGATATTATTTTTGGATCTCTGATGAATCTCTTTGTCAAGAATTTTTAAAGTGTATGCAGAATGAGTTTGAGATGAGCATGATGGGAGGGCTGAAGTTCTTTCTCGGACTGTAAATCAAACAAACCAACAATGAGAGGTTCATAAATCAAGCAAAGTACACAAAAGATCTATTAAAGAAGTTCGATCCAGAAGCAGTCAAACCATTTAGCACTCCAATGGCAACTTCAACCAAGCTTGATATTGATGAACAAGACAAACCCGTCGACATACGTAAGTATCGAGGTATGATCGGTAGCTTACTTTACTTAACTGCTAGTCGACCAGATATTATGTTTAGTGTTCGCTTGTGTTCACATTTTCAAGCCAATCCTAAGGAATCACATCTGTGTGCAGTTAAGCGTATCTTCCGATACCTTAAAGGAACTTCTTCTGTCGGCTTATGGTATCCAAAAACTACGTCATTTGACCTAACCAGTTATTCTGATGCTAATTTTGTCCGATGCAAAGTAGATAAAAAAAAGTACCAACGATACATATTATTTCCTAGAAAAAGCCCTAGTCTCTTGGTTTAGCAAAAAGCAAAATTCTGTCGCATTATCAACAACTGAGGCTGAGTATATTGCCGCAGGATGTTGTTGTGCACAAATTTTATAGATGAAGCAAACTTTAGAAGACTTTGGATTGCATTACACACACATACCCATTTTCTGTGATAATACTAGTTCTATTAATTTGACCAAGAATCCAGTATGTCTCTCGTACTAAGCATATCGAGATTCGACATCATTTTGTTAGAGATCATCAACAAAATGGAGATATATACCTTGTATACATAGACACACAGAATCAATTGGCTGACATATTCATAAAACCTCTAGCGGAAGATCGTTTCAATTATTTACGTCGAGAATTAAAAATTTTAGATGTCAATAATATTAATTAATTTTGTTTTATTAATTAGTTTATTCAATACTCAATAACTATTTTCGAGACAAGCCTACAAAGAGTCTGTCTGTCACCACGACTACGGTCAAAGCGAAGCGGTACTTAATTGTTCCCCGGTGAACTCTCGTTAGCTGTGACAGTACTCCGACAGCTAATCTAAACACAAATGCTGAGTAAAAAAAATAATTTATAAAATAATATTAATTATATTATTTGAAGTTTAAAATTACTAAACTTTGAATTAAATATTTGAAATGAGTTGATGAAAAGGATATGGTCAACAAAATTTTATTTTGAAAACCTAGGAGAACCCTAGGCGAATTTGGCCCGAGTTTGGTCCGAATTCGGCCAGAGCTCTGTTGGTGCTGTATGTTTTTAAGTCAGAACCTGAGGCCATCTCTTATTCATCTCCTCCAAACCAATTCATTATTACAGCAGCAGCAGCCAAAGAATACCCCAAACCCTAGCTTTTCTCCACTCATTTTCTTCCAATCTACGTGGAGATTTCTATCCAAAATTTGGATTCATGCAGAGAATCGCGTCCTGTACAACATACTTGATTCTCGGAAGGTATAACTCCTTTTCTCCTCCACTTTCAAATTTTTAGGGTTTCTTAGTTTTGGAAAAGAATGCCTAAGGGATTCAATCCTTTCAAGAGGAAGAAGACCCATGCCAGTGAAGAGGCATCATTTTCTGATCCGAATACGGATTCCCTCTTTTCCTCGGTCCAATCGAATGACGGCGTGTCGGATGAGTTTTACTTCAAAACTCATGACCAAGCATTGCTTTGGTATGTCGACTTTGCTATGTGTACTATATGCACCGGCACTTCGATTAAATGGACTGTATTTCCTGATCATCGTCCCTTCTTTGAGGCATTAGGGTTACACCATCTTGCTATCCTATAATTCCCTATAGCTACTAATGCCCTTAGACTGTTCTATTGTAACTTCGTATTAGACACTTTTACCATAAGAACTCGCGTTGGCGGGATCGATATCGAGTTCGATGATATATTGCTAGCGATAATCCTTGGTATTCCAAATGAAGGTGCCCCGCTCGATGACATCACCGACTTTCATTTTCCCGAGGGCACGACTCTTGTTAGTTTCAAGAATGAGCTTTGTGCGCCCGCACGTGCTCGTCTTGGAAAGTTTAAGGCCAATAACTTGAACTTTTTTAACTACGAGTTACATCGCATCATCTATTCCACTATTCTTCCCAAATCTACTTCAAAAGATGATGTTACTGCACTAGAACTCTCTGCCCTCTATCACATTCTTAAGGGGATTCCTTTTTCTGCCCTTAAGACTATCATCAAGATGATGGATAGATGTCGCGGAAGAGACCGTAACCTCTCTTATGCGATGCTTATCCCACGCATCTTTTAACATTTTGACATAGACTTATCCACTTGCGCTCTGGACCCTGAGCCCAAGTTTCTCAAGCTTTCTCGTCGTAGCATTGCCACTGTTCCTTCACCTCATGCACCTGCTTCTACTGCACTTGTTCCTCCTCAGACTTACCCTATGACTTTTGAGGGTATTCATCAGCACCTCTCGGATCTGCAAACTTTCTTTGTTGACACTTCCAGGGAACATGAGTTTTGTGACTCGGTTCCAGGCTATTGCCAACTCTTTTGCCGATCTCAGATTTGCTCAGACGGGTTATTTTGCTAGCTCTCTTCCTAGAGACCCTTCTGTATCTGGTTACCGCATTGATGATGAGGCAGTCCACTCTCTGTTCCAGCCAGGGAATGCTTACGACTGGTATCGTACTTCTAGTGCTACTCCATACACCTCTGGAGTTGGCACATATGGAGCTGGTCCATCCGGACATGGTGGACATGCTGGTACTACAGATGATGATGATGACAATGAGGATGATTTTTGATTTGTCATACTTTCGAGACTGATGATTTTGTCTTTTGTTTACTTGGAAATGCTCCGACATTCCAAGCTAGTATCAGTACTCTAATTTTGGTTATGATTTGTGACTTTTTTTGTTTGATGGACATGTTATATGCATTCTTCAGCATTTTATTTAGTTTAGCATTTCTCATAGCATTATCTTTTATTTATGCTTCCATTTACACTGTTTGTGAAATATTCTCTGCTTATCACATTTCTTTCTTATCTGTGACTTTTATACCATGCCTGTGATAAATGTTTTTATATATCCATATTTTTGTGTTTCTTCACTGATTGTTACTTATGCATATATTGCGTGGGAGCTTTCTCTTTTGCAATTATTTTGCTAAGTGACAACAGAGGAGAAATAAATCTAGTATCTCATGAATACAGGCTATGAACAATCTAGAGGAGCAACTTTTTTGGTACATTATATCGGTACAATTTTGACTTGATAAAGACCAAAGATGTTATATCGGTCAAGGTTTGTCAATTATCAAAATGGGAGAGATTGTTGGCCCATTGGTCATGGTCAAACCTAATTTTAATAATTAATCAAACTCTGTCTCGATATACGGAACAACTCAGATATTTACTCAAGATGTTTTGGACACTGCTCAAGTCCGAAGCTATGTTTGCCACTTGAGACTGTATTTCCTTATATAATATAATTTTTACTTTTATTGAGTCTAAAAATACATTGTACACCGAGTCGTACTGGCAAATAGGCTATCCAAAATTATTTCTAAAATTGCTATCCAAAATCATTTTCAAAATTTACCTATGTTTTGAAAAATATCTCTTATTTACAAAAGCTTCTTAAGGATTTCAAAAAGCCCAAAAATATTTTTTCATAAAATAAACCTGACCAACCCTGACAGAACTCGGCCAGAGTTCGACCAGAGTTCTGCCAGAGTTCGGCCAAGGTGAACGTTATATGAACGTTGGTTTTCGAACTTGGTCTCCCTTCTGTTGTGGTTTGTTATATAGAATTCTGTTCGAATTCTGTCCAAATTCTGCCAGAGTTCTGTCTTTGGAAAAACTATAAATAGAGAGGAATTCTGATCATTTCAAATCACTCATTCACTTTCATCTCTTCTCTTCTAAAGCTTACGTTTCTTCAAAAGAGTTTTCTAAAAAGCTTTCATTTTCAAATCCCAAGCCAATTACAATTCTCTAGTCAATTTGCCGGTACGGTACGGTCTAGAAAATTTTAGAGAAATTGTAATCAGAGGCTTGATTGAAGAAAGACTCTTCAAAACTAAAGTTGGTCGAGTTCTTCGTATTAAAGCTCGCGTCTGTAGAAGTTGCAAGGACTTCATATGAAAACTTGCAGGATTTTCCAATAGTGGATTCAACTGGAAGCTAGAGTTCTTCCGACTGGACTAGTCCTCACAAGAGGAAAACCAGTATAAATCTCTGTGTTTGCGTTAGCCTTCTGAACTCTTTTCTTTATAGTTATTAGTTTATGATTATTATTATTTCTGTGATCTAACTGCTAACAAGTTTTTAATTAGCAATATTTTGCTTCCTACTCTATTCACCCCCCCTCTAGAGTATTCTGCTTTACGACTTTGTTCCTACATGAGTCCATAACGTATTCAACGTGTCGCAGCTGAGATGGTATATGGCAGATCCTAGCCATGTACTCGACCACTCAGATATTGAGGTGGGACCTACTATTAGCTATCCAGAGCAGCCTGTGGAGATTCTGGATCGACGAGAGAAGGTTCTGAAAAACCAAGTGATACCCTTGGTTCGCGTTGCATGGAGGCAACATTCTCCAAGAGAGTCTACCTGGGAGCGGGCGGATGAGATGCGCGAGCAATACCCATATCTATTTGGACCTTGAGGATGATTGTCTATCCTTCTCATTAGTTTAGTTTCGCCTTTCAATTTCAAGGACAAAATTCTTTTAAGGAGGGTAGATTTGCCACTACCACATTTTAGCTTGAGGGTATTTTGGTCATTTTTAAAAATTTTGAATTTAATTTGAATTATTTGAGTGATGGTTGTTATTTTTAACTTTTGCCAGTTGTGACTTTAGAGAATAACCTAGATGTTAACTTTGACTTTGGTGACTTGGTTATCATGGTGTGGACCCTAGTCTAACTTAAGTCGACCCAAGTTGACTTGTTTTGGACTGAGTTGCATGGAGAGATTAGGTGCTTTAGGTGTTTGAACTAATGGCTAAGGGTTTGAACCATTTAACATCTAAACTTGGCCCAAGCCTACTAGCCATCAACCCTAACCCTAATTTCCCCCTAAGTAGCCAGCCTAGGGTTTCCTCCACCCCTATTTAATACCTCTTGAATCATTCTTGCCTCTTTTTACACCACTTCTAATTTTGGCAAGAAAGAGGTATTGTCCTTTCTTCAACCCTTCATAATTTTTTTATTTTTATTCCTTTTTAACTCTAGTCTTTTGTATTGGGATGTATCTAACCCCTATTTACTGTTGGTGGTGAAAAATCTCAGCTTGTGTGCAATTTGGAGCTTGAGAGTTGCAAGAAAGATTCTTCTATTTGGGGCTTTTTTCTTGAGTTTGACACTCAATAGGTAAACCCCTCAAACCACCTCCATTTCCTGATTTCTTTGCATGGATGTATAGATCTAGGTGTCCCCTAGCTATAGAGTGAGTCTTGCGTGATTTCATGTCGATTTGGTATCCGTATCGGACACGTATCTTAGGTTGTATGTATGTGTTTGATGAAATGCCACAATCGATTTTTATTCATATTTTCAAAAACTAATTTAATAGATTTGTAGCCCTACATGTGGGCTTTACTTTTGATTTGAACTGAGTTGGGTTTCGACTCTGTGTCGTGTCCAAACGAGGGCAGGACACGTTGCATGACCATGTGGTCTGTGCCCTGCCTCTCGGGTTGCTTTTCTCTGTGTCCGTGTCACTTGGACACGTGACATAAGGCACACAGCAAGGGGACATGACTGATATGACACCCCTAAAGTGTCAGGTCATGATGTGTCATATCGGACACGATATTCCCCTTGTACTGATTTTACAGACACGCGTGCACACGAGCAGACATGCACTGATACCCATTTCGTGCACGGACACGAGGACACTTGGACACATATCAGGGTGCCTAACTCTTAACCCTATGTGTCACCTACCTGTAGATGTGAGCATGTGACACGAAGTATCGTGTGTCGTATCCACGATGATACAAACTCACTACACGATGTGCTAGTATACAGTGTGCACTATGAGTGTTTAAATTGATTGGACACATTTGTGTCCACTTGGTAGGACACGAACACCCCACCTAGACACATATGCACATGTGTGACACCTGTGCACACACTGAATTGGTGTTTAATTAATTTTTATTTGAATTTGGGTTTACTGATATATGGGATTGAACTGAAATTGGGTAATATCTGAAAACTGAGTTCTTAGACTCGATTTCTGAATTTCAATGATAATGTTAGATGATAACATGATTGATAGATGATGATTCTTATTTAGGTTGTATGTGTGGGTTTCATTTTGCTATTTGGGTTGATTTCAAAGAATTGATACTCCCTGAACTCGAAAACTGAATGGGGGTTTACCTATATGTATATGTGATTTTGTATGGGATAACATGGCATTTTTTCCTGAGAACACAACCTGCCACAATATGAGAATGACACACACTCCCTAGCACTATTTTCTGAAATCTGAATACACACAGTTGACACACACATGTAATTACTGTTACACTGAAACCTGAAACCTGAGAACCCATGTCACTCCCATCTATATTCAAACACACACACATATATATCACTGTTAACATATGAACTAACACACACACATGTCTACCTGATTTACTGCTATATTTACACACACACATATGTATCCTGTCACCCTACCACTACTGCACACACAAAATCTGAGAATAACACACACTCCCATTTATCTATACACACACATATATATCACTCCTAGACTAAACCTTGAATTCACACATATGTTACACTGTTGAACAAAACCTGAGAACACATGTTCACTGTTGACTGAAGCTTGACATACACACACACACAACCTATCATATTAAACACTTGTGTACTCTAACACTTCACTTTGCCACTTAGCCTACACATATTGCTATGTAATGTCACACACACTCACCCCTTGTATATGCATACCTGATTTTTACTTTACCTTGAATGTTAGGCATTAGCCTACATGGTAGCCTATATGTAATTTCCAATGTGTATGCCTATATACATTGAATATATATGTACCTATATATGTAATGTGTGTGATGACTTGTGTAGCTTTGAAATTGTGTGTGAGTGCTAGCCTAGGCTTGGTTAGGCTTAGTGAGACTTGATTGGACTAGGCTTGACCTAGTTGACCTAGTTTGACTAGTGTAGTTGAACAGAGTTGACCAAGAGTTGACTTTGGC